>JAEQBH010002244.1:0-190808 GCA_016808115.1 Tetrastigma voinierianum | reverse complement strand
ATATGCCAAATGGGGACTTGTCAAATTCCTTGTACAGAAAAAAGTTCAGAGGATGGTTTACAGTCCTTGGATTGGATGAGATTGAAAGTGCAGTGGAGCTGCAGAGCTTTATCTTGTGCATCACGAATGTAATCCTCCCATTGTGCACAGGTATATCATAGCTTTCTTCCTCTATATTTTGTTGTTTCCATCCCTTTTGATGTGTCATTTTATTATTATAATTGATTTCTTCTACATTTACTCGCCCTCTGCAATGTAAGTTGTTAGGGTATAATTTTTTACCTTCAAATTTCTTTTCATTCTTTTATCTTTTCAAAATTGCGAGCATCTTTCTAGAGCCTGGACTAACATGTGAAGTAGTTCAATCAATTTCCTAAACTGCTGAATGCTTAAGTTAATGGGAATGTCTGAATTTCATATTCTTGCATCCATATATCCGTTTTGTGATATTTATTTCAAATCAAAATATCATCTAATGTTCATCAGAAAGTTAGCAGGTTTTGCTTGAACTTCTCACCAAATTTGCAATTTTGCCGTGAAAATAGGGTTTTAGTTATTAAAAAAATAAAATCTTCAGTAGTTGGCACTGAATCATGGTATCAAATGGCCATTTAATCTTAATTGTATTTCATATAATCTCGTTTCTCAAAGTAGGCCTTGAACCAGGGCATGTCTCCTCACTGAGATCAATAACTCAGTGGCGGGAGCAGTTACCTCTGATTGAGTTGCACCTTTGCTGGGTGGGTTGGTTGGGCATCAATGGCAAATTTATGGATGCTTAAGGAATGCTGTGTGTGGCTTCTCTCTTAAGTCATAAGGTTAGGAACTTACCATGAAAGAAGAGAAATTCAACCCTTTTGGAATAGTTTCAAGAACTTCTTAGAAGGGGAATTAATTTTTCTGGTGGAGGGTGGTTCTAGGGGCACATGATGGATGAAGGAGACCACCTTGGGCTGGGGGTTTGCCTATTCACTGAGAGTGATTATTGGACCTCTCCTCTGTCCTAGACCTAAAATTTGATTAAGTTAATGGGGAACTAACAGTAAAACCCAAAACTTGGTATTGAAGGAACATATAAGGATTTTTGTTTGCTTTCGGATTTTTCTTGCTTGCTTTTCTGTTTGAGTTTATTTGGGTTCTTCACTTCTTCTATAGCTATTTCCTTTCTTTTCTTTTGTTTTTTCTTCTCACCTAGGTAGAATAGCTTTCCTTCTTCTTAATCTCTCTCATTCTTTTTCTCTCTCTAATAAGTTTTGTTTTGTCTGCTTTTATTAAAAATGGACTTGCCAGCCAGCACCAGTCATGACTCATTTCTCAAATAATTATCAGTTGGAAGCTTGATTGAATCACATTGTTTAAACCTGGAACATTGGATTGTATGTGTTCTGCTTTGGTGTTAGGTTCTAGAGCATGTAGTGATAAAAATGGAGTGCTGTGATGGGTCAGAGGGATTGTTTCATGCTTCGTGGGGACCTTAAATTGTGAGGTTCCAGGTTGACCTAAGTTTATTAGCTAGGGAAATGAAAATAAATTTTGATTAGTTTGTAATCTTCAGGTCTGAGTTTGTTTGATCATGTGTCATATAATTTTTATTTTTATTACCTTGATCTTAATTAGTTGTTTGTAAGTTTGCTTTAGAACAATTTATGTTTAGTAGTACAACAAATAACATCTCTCTTTTTGTGGTTGAAGAGATGTTCAAGCAAGCAATATGCATGACGATAAATTGAAGTGCGTTTAGGAAGCCTGAGTGAGGCTTGCTCTCAGGAAGGGGATGCTCATCAAAATGTGATTAGCAGGTTTCTGCGGTTACCACAGTAAGTCTGCTTTTATTGTTTTGTACTTGTTTTGACATATTCAAATTATTATTTATCTGGATGAGCATTATATTGATTTCTTCACTCTTAATTCAGTTGATGTTCAACCACTAGTTAATTCCATGTTGTATTTATCTTTTACATTCATTTGGTTTTCTTAATAGATTCAGCTTATTTTTGGGTATGATATTGCTGTCACAAACACGTGTACACACACACATCAAACTGAAGGTTAGAAGTGAGTCATAAGGAATGTTATGATATTGGTACTATAAAAATTGTTCTGTAGCCTGATGTTTCCAATCCACATGAAATGGCAATTGCTGATCCATGCTTTTCATGATGCGGCTGTTTCTTGAATTGGTGGACTGGTAGCCACAAGCCAAATATTATTTGGTTAATTCTTATGAAATTTCATTTTAGATCACTAGTTTTTCCAAGTGTAACCATCTGGACTAAAACTTGGATTTGAGTAATTTTTGAAAAATCCAAAGTCGGTTAATTGGGAATGTTGTATGACATTGGTCCAATTAAACAGTCTTGAACCTGATGTTTTCAACACAAATCAAATGGCAGATGGCAATCCAAAATTTCCATAATCAGGCTGTTACTTGAACTGCTGAACTAACAGCCAGAATCCAAACATTATTCCTAGAACTTTGTGACCTTTTATTGTTAGATAACTAGTCTTTATGAAGTGTAACCATCTGGATTACTACTTGGATCCAAGGAACTTGTGCTGTTGGATGTTTAATTGCATACAAATTCACTTTATCATAGTTTTGCTTCTTTTCATATAGAGGAAGTTCTGATTTATATTTAGTTGTGGAAGGTGGTATGATTAATGTGATCCTAAAGGTGAAATTATTAACATGCTAAATTTTATTGTAAAAAGGAATATTGAGGTCCAATCCTCTCTTTTACAAGCAAAGGGGCAATTTTCTTACAACCTAAAGTAGAGTCTGTGTCTTTGGCTATTTTCCTACATAAAGAAATCCATGATTAATGTTCCAATACAGAATGGTTCCAACTCACTAACCGTTGAAAACTGAATTTTTAATATTTTATTGTGCAATAATATTAGAATTGCAGGTATAGATTTAGACCATGATGGCTAGCTTTATGTTCCACATAATTAACCTTTGGAGCCAGATTAGACATGATCTGATGTCCATGTACTTCATGACAACCAACAATATATCAAATCATGTATGTAGGTTTTTAACTTGTGGAGGTATTAACAAGAGTTTTCCTTTTGACAATTTGCAGGACATCTGAACAAGGCCCTTCTGGTACGTACTATTGCCTTTTAAAACTTTAGATGACAATTATTTTGTCTGCTATTTATTGATAGCAAAGTAGTAGAATCCATATGCTTTTCTAAGGTTTATCATACTTTCTAGCCTAAACTTGGACTGGTATTCTGTTTGTATCTATTCATTTTTCATTATCATACAATTCTGATACCTGGATTCCCCATAACCTGAAATGTCATTTTCTGTGGAAAATCTTGCCAGAGGTGTCCCTCTGAGCAAGATATCTAGATCCACATGGGAGGTGGTTTGTTCCCATGGTCTTGTGATCCGTTCTTCACATGCTGATTAGTTTCTAAGATTACCTTTATGATGGTCCTTACCAGTAAGCAGTGATAGGATGTGAAACTCTTTCTGTCCATTTGGTTGAACTGACTAAAAAAAATCGCCTATTATTTTTTTCTTTCTCCATTTCTTGTTCCTACTTGCCACCAATCCTATGTGATACAAAATTTTGCATATTCAGGGGATCACATTGTATTATTCAAAATCATTTTAATCTAAATGCTATATCTTAATATTCCTTTTTCTTTTTTCTCCAATATTTGGGAAACAACCAGGTTCACCAACAGCAATATGTGCCTATGATGTTTACTGCTTCGGGAAGGTGCTACTTGAGCTAGTAACAGGTAAGCTGGGAATTAGCGCGTCCAATGATGCCCAGGTGAAGGAATGGTTAGATCAGATGCTACCTTGCATCAGTATATACGACAAGGAACTTGTACAAAAGATCGTAGACCCTTCTTTGATCATAGACGAGGATCTGTTAGAGGAAGTATGGGCCATGGCCATTGTTGCTAGATCTTGCCTCAATCCCAAGGTTTCCAGGCGGCCCCTCATGAGATACATTCTTAAAGCTTTGGAAAACCCTCTGAAGGTGGTAAGGGAAGAAAATTCAAGTTCTGCAAGGCTTAAAACAACATCTTCTAGAGGGTCTTGGAATGCTGCTCTATTTGGTAGCTGGCGCCATAGCTCATTGGATGTGGCAACCAATCCAGTAACAGCCTCCACCCATAGAATTGAAGGAACCAGTAGCTTTAAACAGTCAGGAACCACAGGTTCTCAAGGAAGTGGCCAAAATGGCGGGGGCGATCATTCCTCCTCCCAAAGAAGACATTCAGTGTTCCAGAGCATAGCATACAAAACATAGAGAACCACAGCGAGAACTGCAGGCAGAGCAGAGCAGTTGATTGTTCTTAATTCTTTGTTAATAACACAGCAGGCGCCCCATTTGAGTGCCCTGCTCCTTAACTCAAAACACTCATTGTTTTCGGAGTTTTGGGGTTTGAATCCATTTTGTTCTTACATGGGGGTGTTTAAAAGGTGACAGCCCTTCAAAGGGAGTCTCTGCATATTGGGACATTGAAGGAAGTTGGTTGTTACCTTCAGGACCAGTAGTTTAGTTGTGGAATGGCATGGTGTGAAAGAGAATCTATGGAGAGAAAGGGTTGTCTCTGGCAGTTGTGGCTCTATTTGTTTTTTTTGTTTCTTTTCCTAGTTTTTTTCTTTATCTGTAATTGATCTTTGTTTCTAGTCCTTGTAGAATGTAAATTAGTAATCTTTGGGGGCACTTATCTTGGGTGGAATCAGATTTTCATTTTTGTTATTCTTCAGAAAGGAAAGACAGAAGAAAAGATTCATACCAATTCTAAAACTCTGAGTTCTTATAATTGTTTAAATTTGAAGATGATACTGGTGTTCTAGTTTGTTCTTCATTCCCATACAGGATTTGGCTTTTGCCTCAGCCTCTCTAAACCCTTTCTACTGAACACACATGATACTGAGAGCTCTGATTTTTGTAAAATTTTACAACATCCAACTGCCAAATAGCATCAAACATGAGACAGGCCAAGGGTTTAAAAACTGGGGCTCCACATTTTGAATTGCTATGGTTATATTATATTTGTAGTTTGATAATCGCTAGAATTGGGTCAAGCCCAAGACCTTGATTCTGTGCAGAATTTTTTGTTCTTAGAAAATGCTGTTAAATCCATTTCAGTTAATGAGGAAAAAGAGAAAAATTAAACTCAAACTGAGAAGATTCAAAGAAAATATGAAAGAGAAAGAAAATGGAAGAAAAAAGGTTGTGGGAATTTTGTTCTTGGTGGGTCAAGCCAAGGGCCTTGATTCTGTGCAGAATTTTGTTCTGCAAAATGCTAGTGAAATCCGCATTTCAGTTAATGAGAAAAAGAAAAAAATGAAAACTCAAACTGAGAAGATTCAAAAAATATGAAAGAAAGAAAATGGAAGAAAAAAAAGGTTGTGAAATTTTTGTTCTTGAAAATAATGAAACTCAAACTGAGAAGATTCAAAAGAAACTATGAAAGAGAAAGAAAATGGAAGAAAAAAAAGGTTGTGTAGAATTTTGTTCTTGAAAATGCTAATGAAGTCCACATTTTCAGTTATTGGGAAAAATGAAAATCAAACTGAGAAGATTCAAAAGAAACCATGAAAAGAGAAAGAAAATGGAAGTAAAGGTCCTGAGATTTGAACTCAGGTTACTGGATTCAGAGTCAATGTCTGACCACTAGACCATGGGACCATTTGTTTGTATTTCTGACTAGATTTAATATATTAAGAATGTAAAAAGTTATGAAACGACGGCGTTTCCCTCAGTCTCGTTCTAAAAAACACAGAATTGAAAAACACCAAAATTATGCTTTTGTATTTTAATAACTGTAACAAAGAACATTTAAAAAAAAAAACAGGAACAAACTGACTCTTAGTATTTTGGGTGATTTGATGAAAAAGCCATTTTAAAAACTCAATTTTGAAAATATAAATTTTCATTAATTTTTGACTTGATTTTGATAACAAATTTCTTCTTATTTTCTTTGAACAAATAACCTTATCTTTTAAGACACAATATAAATATATGGATTGGAAGAAGACATTTTCGTTGAAAATTGATTATTTAAAAAAAAAAAAACATATAAAATTTTAGATCAACAAATTTAGGCTCATTTGATTTGATGTTTTTAAGTTTTAACCAAATATTTATAGTATTTTCACTTTTTCCCAATGTTGCAAAAACGACGTCATTTTGAAAGAATACGACGCCGTTTGAGGGTCTGGCCCCATGAGTTGAGCGCCTGTTGTAGCAGAGGTGAATCCATTTCTGAACGCTAAAGATGCTTTCCTTTCCACACTCCATCCACTCACCCCCAACCATGTCTCTCATCTCACTCCTCTTCGCCGGAACCTAATTTCGCCACCGTTCTCCACCTCTCCTCGCCTCTCTCCAATATCCGCCTCCTCTGCCGTTCCCCACCGCCAACAAGAACCTGTTCAACCTCCGGACACCGCAATCTCCGAAGATACTCTACGAAAACACAACGCCAAGTCCATCGCTCTCGTCCTCCACCGTTCGGAAAATGCAAATCAACTGCATCAGGAAGCTTAGCTCAGAAGAAGAAAGCTGAGATTTTAGAAATGTCTCTTAATGACAAAACCACAATTTCGGGCTCCATCTACATTCAGCCGTCGCAATCCGAGACCTCAGAAGCCTCCTCTGGCCAATATCTTCGACGGAGAATGCGATGAAAACGATGACGAGATGATTATGGGCTCTAGAGATTCGCCGGAATGTAACAGTGGAAATTTTGCAAAGGAAGCTATGCAGAAGAGGGCAAGTTTGGGATCACTTACTCAACAATCTGGCGTCTAGGTTGCCTGATTTTGTGACTATGTCATGATTAGGCTTGGGCAGCTTCTATGAAGCGGTTGCCTGAATTCTCCCATTCAACGTTTAATGCGCGGGCCAAAACTGTCATACAGGACTCTAATGTGGTGCCACTCATCAGGTACAATGGATAAAACCGTTGGTAATATTCCGTTCTTTTGATTGAATTTGGTGGTGGTGACTGGTGATTTGGAGTTGTTTGTTAGTTTATGTAATATTATATTGTGTTGCTGTGCTTATGACAGATTTCTCAAATTTATTACGAATTCTGTTTTCTTGAATGAACGTAAAACGAATTCCGAATACTCGAACGTTCCAACTGATTGTGTACTATTTAAAATGCTTGAATTATGCCAAGAATTGTTGAATGAAATATACTGTTTTATTTTTCTTTAATTTCTTTACCTGCACTCTTTATTGGTCCCAGATTTGTCGCTTGAGGCCTTTTTCTTTTTCCCTTGAATGTTTTTCTTTCTCCTCCTAGAAGTGTTGGTGATATATTCTATGTGTATGATACGATCTTTCATCGGTTCCCCACAAGAGTGTGGATTGGTACTTAAGCTTGAGAGGTTCTCCCACCTATCAAGCCGGTCTTTTGGGTTGGGTTCTCCAATTGGGCTTGAGGCCCTATCATTGGTGCTTTCTTTGAGAGATAGTCTTGCGGGGAGAATTTTGCCGGAAAGAGTATCCGGTGCCCCGAGGTGGTCCGGGAGTAAATCTTATCCCAGAATGTGAGCCACCAAGCACGTTTCCGTTTGCGGACGTCCGGCTTTTCAAGGGGTATAGAATGGTACGATCCCACTCTTGTGTACCATTATAAGACGCCCGGCACGATGGGTGTAGAACCTCTGGCTTAAGTACCATCCACGCTCTTGTGTGAGCGGAGTGTGGGATTGTATCGTTAAATGCCACCATGATAAGCATAAACATTATCTGGATGAAATTTCTTTGCTTCCGAAGATAACATTCATTTCAGGACCCACGCTGGGGCATAGGGTTGCTTAGGGTAACTCTCTTAGGGTGCTTTCTTCGAATAGCACTCTCCTTAGAAATGCAAGATCTCCAATGAAAGCACCAATGATAGGACCTCCAAGTCCAGTGAAGGCTGACCAAAAGCAGGCGATGGTGGGAAAACTTCTTAAACTTAAGTACCATTTCACCCTCTTTTGTGGAATTGATGTGGGATCGTATCAGTGTACCTCTGAATTTTATTCGTTAGGTGAATAATTTTGGAATCCCAAACTTCTCTCTATGACTTATGAAATGGAGGAGTAAAATGTTAGACCTTATTATCTCAATTGCAATGGTTGAATAATGCAGGTGGTTGAAACACAATTCACTCTCATATCCACGAATTGGAAAGCTAATATGCATGTCGAGGGGAAAGCTTGAGACTATAAAACTACTTGTTGAGTGGTTGAAGACAATTCATGTGAAGGGGGAATTTTTTGGTTTTGTGATCATGAAGCGAGGAGAGGATATTTTGGAGGCGCCACATGAAGGAATTGGATGAGATTGTTCGATTATCCTGAGAACAATAGGTGCGGAGAGATTGGATGGGTCTTGTGATGAGCGATGCCCTCAATTGTTGTCTTACAACATTGAGGAAGTGAAAACTCGTGTAGGGTTTTACTTGGATATGGGTATGAATGAAGGATTTACGGCACTATGATTGCTGATTATCCCAAGGCACTTGGTTACTTTACTCTGGAAGAGATGAATGAAAAGGTATTTGACTAATTGGCTTTATTGAAACAACTCTAGTCTAATGTGTATAGCAATTGGAGTTTGTTTGATGAAACAAATATCTTAATTTTTTTTTTTTTTTTTTTTTCAATGTAAGGAAATTGACTTCTTGTATCATTACTAATGGAATTATTATCATTAATCCATTATAATGCACATTGCTTACTAGTTTAGGAAACAGAGAATGCAGTAGTAGGTTTCTTGATTGAAGCTTGTTTTCTTTGGGCAATCTATCTACATGATCTACGGTTTGTTTAAGTGGGATGTGGTGTTAGAGTAATCAGTCACCATTTTGTGACTTATGATGACATGCTTCTCTTGCTCATCTAGGTTATTTATCTGAAGGAGTTTGGTCTCAATCATGAAGAAGTAGGGAGATTACTTGCATTTAAGCCACAACTTATGGGGTGTAGCATTGAAGAAAGATGGAAGCCTCTTGTTAAGTATCTGTACTACCTTGGGGTTGGCCGAGATGGTATGAGGAGAATGCTTATCATCAAACCAATGGTTTTTTGTGTTGATTTAGAGAAAACCATTGTACCAAAGGTATGCAATGTATGTATAACTAGGTCAACTTGTGTGACTTAAGTTCCGCAGTTAGTTTATTAAGACATATTTGTTTTTCTCTTTGAAGGTACGGTTTTTTCAGGACATAGGCATTCGAGATATGCCGTGGTAACATGCTTGCCAAGTTTCCTCCATTACTAACATACAGCCTCTACAAGAGAAAATCCGTCCAGTGGTTTATTGCTTTTCATTTCTCCTTCCATTGTTTCTAAATTTTACCCAGCATACAATGTTATTTCTTCAAAAACTTCTGATTAGATAATCTTCCAAATAACATGGTAGGAAAATGAAAGATTCATCTAACAAGCTATATTCAAATACTGTGATGGAAATTCTTTAATTTAACTGGATTGCACTTTTAGGTTCTTTATTTTTTGTCACTCAGTTTATCACTGGAGAAAGGAACAAGTAGATATTCTTGTTTACTTGGGTTCAATGCAGTGAGAACAAACTATAACAATTTAATTTTGCTTTTGTTTCTTTTGATGTACTCTAATCTGATATTTGTTTTTCATGTCTTTCTATAACTGCATTCCACAGAATCACATTGTGAGTTAGCACAATGATGTTAGGTAGTTAGCTGTCTGTTGAAATATTGTATAATTTATTGAACTAGATTGATGCCACTATGTTTTAAAGAAAACTGTCTCAACGGAATTATCTAACAACATTTGACTGGAAGGAATTCCTATTGATAATTTCTGTCAACATTAAAAATAAAATTGGCACCTTTGTGTAAATAATGGCTTTTGTACCCCCTGCAAATCTATAAAAAAAAAAAAGAACTTTCTGCCCAGAAAGAATAGCTCAACCAAAATTATAATTATTTCAATGACTTTTATGAGTATTTCATCATCTGTCTGATTCCTAGATATTATGTGGATCATATGTGATATTAAACTAAGGGATATCTTGTGATAATTTCATTATTTAAAAATGTCAAATACCATTATAAAATTGCAACTTTTCTTCCCTTGCAAAATTAACTACTTAGCAAAACTGTATTGACCTAAATGACTTTATGAACATTTAATATCTGTCTAAGTTCTGAATGTCACATAGGTCATATTCTTGATGACTAAAGCTGGAGTCAGCCGGAAAGATATTGCAAAGGTAATAGCGCTGGGACCAGAGCTCTTGGGATGCAGTATTGTGCATAAGCTGGAGGTTAACGTAAAGTACTTTCTCTCACTTGGAATACCCCTTGGAATACTGGGAAGATGATGGCTGATTCCCATGCTACTGTTCACAATATAGATCCTCCGTCCATGCAGTTGTTGCGTAGAACCATAGTCCGCCCACTGAAGGATCTCATTGAGTTTCAAGGTGCAAATTGACTGACCTAAGTTCCTTTATTGTAAAAATCCAGATTAGTTTTCTGGAAGCTGTAGGGAAGGCTTAATTGAATCACACGGGGGAGCAAGGTCGCAACATCTTGGAAATGAGCTGATAGACTTTTAATAAGCCTTCAATGTGTAGAAAGAATTTTATGCTTTTTCTTTTAACAATTTTTATCTGTTTAATGGTAATTAAATTTTGCCTACAAGAATGAAGAAACTGAAATGAGAAATACTGCGACTTGCCTTTTATCCAATTTAATCTCTGCGTTTGCCCTTTAGATGATGATGATCCCTTATTCTCTGACCCTCCTATTTGCAGGTTTTTCAGCTATTCTTTAGATGATCGAATAAATTCCAAGGCACAGAGCTACTGTTGTGGAGAAGCGGAGTAAATTTTAAACTCAGTACATGTTAGCAAGCTCTGATGAAGAGAGTTTGCTAAAAGGGTTGAACTGCAGTGGAAGGCGTACAAGATTTGAATGCGGTGTGTGGCCATGGGTGACACTGACTTTCTCTGGTTCCCAAACAACCAACGACTCCTTGGCACAGGGCTGACTCCTTGGTTGTTTCCCCTGATTGTCAAACAACTGATTGCTTTATAGGCACAAAACCAGCTTAGTTCTTCCACAAATGAGGCTCCTCCAAGCTTTTCTTCAGATTAACTCTTGAGGAATATTTTAGTTCCTCATCTCTTCCACATTACCATTTTGTTTGTAAAATGTATAAATACACCCGTATTCCCTTAATATAAATTAATAAAGTAACCCTCCCCTCTCACTCTCCCTCTCCGCTACACCAACTTTGAGGAAGAAATAGCGACAGCGAGCGAGCAAGAAGAAGAGGAAGGAAAGAAGAGGAAAAGAAGAAATTATCAGGATTTGCATATTAAATCATGCAAATCTCAGCACATAGTCCCCACTAGCTTCTCTTTGTTCTAACTTCCTAGCAACCCAGAATGGAAGCAAACCTCAGTGATCTCCAGTCCACATGAGGAGACGGTGAAACATTTGTGGCCCTGCCAATGCCAAGAACCAACCATCTCATCACTGTTGTCAAATATCGCTAAGTGGTTATTTGGTAGTCTTCCTCGATCCTTCAAAAACCACGAGAAACAGGTAAAGGAGGGGAGGGTACTTTCTCAAAACCAACAGAAATCCTGGAACACCTTTACAATGGCAGTGGGAGGAGATTATCCTCTTCCCAAACTTAACAACTGCGGCAGCGTGTGTTTTATATGCGAAATCCCTCATAAACCAACAAAGAAACACAATATTCTGAATTGCAACTCTCTGTATTTTCAGCTGCTTATAATCTGCAAAATGTTTATTATATAAAAGAAAAACAGAACAAGTGATACATTGATCTCTAAGAGGCAGAATCAGAAAAAAAAATGAGGCCTTTATTTAATTACCTACAAAATTTCCAGAAAAGCAACTTGAAAACTTATTCCCAAATGATGCATCTAATATCCAAAACATTTAATGGAATGAAGAAACTTAAACAGTTGTCTTGAGCCTAGGAGCAGCAGCATCTGCATAGACAGGGTGAAGTGTATGCCCTCTTTGGGTTCAACATGCGCCATTTCCTTCCACTAAACATTGCTTCTCAAACTTAACGCAACCTTCTTTCAGAGCATATAGGTGTGATCCTTCCCAATTCGACGTAGTTTCTGGATGGAAACTTGGTGCCATTAATGAACTATTATGTTCCCAGGTATCACTCTCTGCACAACAGAATTTTTTGGTTAGTGAAGAGCAAAGGTTGGCTGGTCATGGCTTTCATTTAGGCATCCAACACTAACCTCTCCACCAAATTTCTTAACCCCAAGATTCTTGGGTTTGGAGTCCCTTCCATTCTTTGTTGATCCTGCTGTCTTTTTGGTGGCCCATCGCATGAACATTAAACTCAATCCTTCTCCAGAGACATCTAAATCAGTAGGGGAGAGAGAGTAAAAATATTATTAGACACTTGCAAGCTAATGCTCTCGGATTTGCAATTATCATTCCCCATAAACAACACTGAAAAATTTTTTACCACTGGCACTTCTGTAAACAGGCAGGTTTGTGACCAGCTCCTTGATATTCATTCTTTTGCAAAACAGAGCCATATTCACCGTGCCTGAATGAGATAAAACAACCTGAAAAGAAACTTCCCATGTAATTTACATGTCAATGAATGAATTTTGGGGAAGCCAATCTACAGAAAAGCATATTTGACTACTCAGTTGAACCAGGTTAGTTTTGGGACCAATAGATTTAATGTGAAATGACCAGAAATTATTACAAACTTTGTTTTTAATCTAACTGAATGTCTTTGGCTTATAATCTTTTTTATCAGTAAACAAAAAAGAATGTATAAAGAGAAAAGGAGGGGGGTTTGGGTTGGGTTGGTGGAAGAGTATACAATAGGCACAAAAAACACAAAGCAAAAAGAGAAGGCAGGGTACACCAAACCCTGTACAACACCATCCCCAAAATAGCCTATACAGCTAAAATCTGCAAAAAATCATTCACAGAATAGCAGTCTAAATCTGGAAACACTTTTGTTCAGGACCACAAAGTGTAAGCAAAAGAAAGCTTTAAACTTGTGAAGGTCCCTTCTTCAAAAACAGCACAATTCCTTCCCCTCCAAATAGTCCAAAAGAGACAAATTGACGCAACCATCTAAATTTTCTAAAATTCTCTTTCCCTGGTGGGGTCTTGAGATTCCAAAAAGGGCAAGCAAAAAAGCCCATAAGTCATGAACCTTCTTACGTTGAATCAATAAGTGATCAATGTTCTCTTAGCTTCACCACAAAGGGTGCATCTGTTAGCAAGATGTCTTCAGCTGATAATCTGATTTATTGTAAATCTAACTTCCAACTATATGTGCAGTCTTACAATTGCCCTTCCCCAACTCCAGTTACTTGCCAATGAAGCGCTAAAACTGTGAGAAAAAAAGAAGCATAAAACATCCTCATGGATAAACTGTAATGCAAGATAAATAGATAAAGTGCCACCAACCATGCATGCCATATTTCATATGAGGAAACCACCCCAACATATTATTCAAATAAGTCAAAGACAACTTATGAAATCACAACAGAACAAGCTAATTACATATTAGAATTTTCTGGCATTTCAAAATTATTTTCTCCAAACTATGAGAAAGCAAAAGGATCACATCACTAAATCTTGTAGTTTGCTCTGAACTACACAGATTTCCAAGGATCAAGAATCAATTCTGTTGTATAGAAATGCTAATGAATAACCAATAGCAATGTGTCGACAACAAAAATCATATCAAGTGTAGAATACACCAGATCCAGCCCAACATGTAAAAATTATTAAGGTATCAGAGTCCACTCAGCTGCATCAGAAACCAGAATAGCTCTTGCACTGGGTTATGGCATTAGTGATATCTTGAGAAGAAATTCATGAAGGTTGGAAAATATTGATACAGCACCTTCTAAAGCCAAAGAAATGGCAGCTAGAACTCTGTCTAAATATAATTTTCCAAAATGAAAAGTTGTTTCCTAGACCAAGGTCAATATCTCACATAAATACAACAGGGCTCACCCTTGATTCATAGAAAGCAATAAAGAGAACAAATCCTCAGAAACATGGGGATCAGAAGAATACTAATGGGAATGGTTGGACATAGCGAGGAAATAAAGGCAAACCTTAAGCTGAAGTGTGCGAAAATGAATGCTAGTCCTCTTGACCAATGAAAGGAATTAAAATATGAAGGTATGAGATATAGCGCTAGGGTGATTGCTCCAAGCGATCAAACAAGATACAAAACATTGATTTTAGCTGATTGAAACAGAAAACAAAATCTCCCACTTCCAACAAATACTAACTACTGACCATTTAACTTACTAGATAAAGATTACATTTTATTTTAGCAAATTCAGCTAATGAAGTTCCTACACAAATTCTTGCAAACAAACTCAAATTTTCCTTTCTTTTTTCCCTCTCCAAAATTTTCACCTGAACCAAACGGTACATGAAGATTACGAAAACAAAGAAATCCTCGCTAACAAATTTGGCCTTGACATGTCCTAAAAAATCACATCCTAAGCATTTCAAATGCTCCAATCACATCAAAAGAAAAAAAAAATCAAAGCAGAAATAAGCTGCAAAAGCTCCCATTAGAAGTTAATTTTCCAGCATTGATAACAAGTCTGAATCACAAGTAGCGCACTACTATCATCCCAACTCACAGATCGATTAACAAAAAAACTAGCAAAAAAACAAAAAATCGAAAATCACCAAGAAATATCTGAATCATATTCATCCAGGTGATGGTGATTTTACAACATACATGTGTCTATGGCATATGAATATGGCATGCATGGTTGCTGGCACTTTATCTATTTATCTTACATTACAGTTTATCCATGAGGATGTTTTATGCTTCTTTTTTTTCCTTGCTTTGTGCTCTTAGTTACCTCATTGGCAAGTAACTGGAGTTGGGGAAGGGCATTTGTAAAAAAGACTAGCACATATAATTGAAGTTAGATTTACAATAAATCAGATTATCAGCTGAAGACATCTTGCTAACAGATGCACCCTTTGTGGTGAAGCTAAGGGAACATTGATCGCTTATTGCTTCAGCGTAAGAAGGTTCGTGACTTATGGGCTTTTTTGCTTGCCCTTTTTGGAATCTCAAGACCCCCAATTAGGAAGAAACTGAAGAAAATTTAGATGGTTGTGCCCATTTGTCTCTTTTGGACTATTTGGAGGGGAAGGAATTGTGTTGTTTTTGAAGAAGGGACCTTCACAACTCAAAGATTTAAAGCTTTCTTTTGCTTACACTTTGGGGTAAGATGATCCAGATATCAAGTTAGTAATATGATAGAATAGGGCCAAGAAAGCACACATCTTCTCCGCTCTTTCCCACTCTTCATTGGATGGACAAAGCATATAACTTCTATCATTAAAAGTCAAACTATTGAAAACAAATGATATAATCTGGCACTTTCAAGCATCATGTAAGTAGCATTCAATACCAAGTTGACACATCAACCTCAAAAACTACCAATATCATCTAAATGCACTTCTTTAACACATTTATGAAATTGTCTTAACCTCCCCCTCAGAAGCAACCCACATCTTTAACACTTTCTCTTATTTATATAAAGTCTCTTTATACTTTCAAACCTTCTTGAACTATGAGATTCAAGATATGTGCACAACATCCTAACATGAAAAAATCACCGTGTACTAACAAAGCCATTTGCAAATTAAGCCTCTCTTTCAAAATATTACATGCTATCATTGAAGGCGTATCTAAGAGTCAAAGGAAAATATTTTCCCATCTATTCCCCAATCTTTAAGCACTCCAAATACCTTTCCAGATAATTCAATCCTTGTATGTGGACTCTCTAACTCACAAAATGCAAGTAATTTACTATTTAACTTCCACTTATCAACATAATGAGTAGTCACAGTCATATAGCCTTGAGTAGTTATAGCAGTCCATACATCAGAAGTTAAACAAACTCTACCGAGAATATTAGCTAATATGCTCTTTAGCTTTGTTTTTTCACTCAAGAAGACATTCCAACAAATCAGCCTTAGCAGTGTTTTTCACTACTAATGGGTTTTGTCCGAGATTCAAACTCTATTCACCCAAACTCTTCACCATACTCAGGTACATTGCTAATGATCTGTCGTATAAACCATCTAAGAATAGATCCTAGATGGCCTTACAATCAGGTTTAGAGACCTCAACGTCCATAATGATTAAACCAACATGGCACCCATCATTATGATGCAGGAATCAAATGACACTTTTGGACATGACGTCTTAAATTGGGTAGTTCCATTATCTGAATTACAAGTATAAAGCCTCCCACAACCCTTGCAATTACAGTTTTCCACACCATCTACTACACCAATCTTTTCATAATTATTCCACACCTCAAAGGTATTACCCCGAACCTTTTTAGCAACAACTTCTTTCCCAACATCACTACTAATTCTTTTACCACTGCACCAGCAGACTTAGTCTATCATTGGTACCACAATAGCGGAAACATTAGTAGCAATGAATATCTTAGTTCAAAGTATTTTCAAACATTTTGAAATTCATCATCAACATCCTACAATTAGATTCAAAATCCATAAACGCAACATAAAATTTATAAATGAATACAAATTGACTTGCATAAAACTACAGACCATTGGCATGAACAAACGCATCAAAATAAAGAAAAACTAGAGACTAAACATCAACGGACTAGCAACACCACAAGCGAAATGGATTAGTTTCAATTCAAACTCAATTTCGAGATCAAATGGCAAGAGATTCCCGACAATCATTTCATAAATGGAAGCCAATAAGCAATTTCAATTTTCAACTAATATATCAAGTTAATCTGTCGATACAAAAAGGATTATTATTGTTATTTTTGAAGAGAGAAAAGAAAAATTAATTAAGTAGTGAATATTATAGAAATTGAGGAATTAGGCAATTAATAAAACTATAATGGTGATTCAATCACATGATCTAAGCTTCTAAGTCAATGATCTAGGTGTTCAAAACATAGCCTCCCATGTAAAGTTATGTTATGTTATATTATATTAATAGATGATAAGAAATGTATGGAATTGAGAAAAGTTAAGGGCATTAAATTTATTTTATTTGTATTTCCAATGCTTAAAGTTATGTTATATTAATAGATGATAAAAACGGTATGTGAATTGAGAAAAATTAAGGAGCATGTTTGGTTAATATTTTTAAAAAATATAGAGAGACACTAAATTACTCAAAGGCATGTTTTTGATAAATTGACTCGGATAATTAGTCTATAACGTTATATTTCTGGGTCATGTACAGAATATGATCCTGCTTGACACCATGCAGTTTTGAAAATCAGCCAATAAATAAATAGATAGATCATTCAAATGATGCCCTCTTATTCAGTGTGTTTCTCCTGGCATTCAAAAACAAAACTTAACCAAAAAGTAACTGAAGTTCTCAGTATATTGAGCTTTAAATAAACTCAGCAGTTATGCCTTTAAAATTTTACACTTGAATGTTATTTTCCCCTTCTATTTTCACTTCATTTAAATAAATTGCCTAAAAACTTCAGCACTACTAGTTTTGGCACAAAATTTTCAGTGCCAAGTTTCCAATTCAACACCTCAATGCTTCATTTAGTGCATTCAGAAACACAATGGATTAGAAGGGGGAAAAACCACCAAACAAGCCTCAAATTTTCAATTAGAGTTTAAGCTAACTGAACTAAATTCTGAATGTAGAACAAGTTCAGCAGTCAAGGCTTTAAAATTTTATACTTAAATCAACAATTTTGGCCTAAATATTTTCATTTTTGTAGATTCAGTAATTTAAAGTCTTCAGCACTAAAATTTTCAGTTTTATCTGATACTATCAGAGCTTAACAGCCTGCTTGCCCACTCAATCACAATTTCTTTCTTGCTTCTTCAGGACTCAGGACCTCAACTGCAATATGTAAGAGGTAGAATAAAAAGATACTTGCTCTTATTTTTGCTGTTTTCAATAACACTAACCAAACATTCCCTAACAAAAACATGAAACCCGTTTAAAAACTGGTTTTTGTTCTGAAAAAACAAGACCAGGGGAGAACAAGAACAAGTTTGGTTCCTTTTTTTTTGTTCTTAAGAACAAGAAACCTGTTTAAAATACTGGTTTTTGTTCTGAAAAAACAAGAACAGGAAGTTTGCTTCCTTTTTTTTTGTTCTTAAAAACATGAAAACTGATTCCAATAACACTAACCAAACATTTCCTAACAAAAATATGAAACCTGTTTAAAAACTGGTTTTATTCTGTCTAGAACAAATTTGGTTCCTTTTTTTTCTGTTCTTAAAAACATGAAGCCTGTTTTTCAATAACACTAACCAAACATCCCCTAACAAAAACATGAAACCTGTTTAAAAACTGGTTTTTATTCTGAAAAAACAAGAACAGGGGATACGAGCTTTGTTCTATTTTACTGCAACATGAAGCTGAAAAAACATGAACCTGTTTTTATTCTGCAACACGGCAAGTCGGCAACACTTAAAAATAAACATGAAACACCCTATCAATTTTACTACACAGAAATCTTAAACCAAACATAACCTCTGTTCTGAGGTTCTAGTCAATCGTCCTTAAAGATGGAAGCCGATGTTGGCTTTGTGAGCTACCCATTTCAACATCAGAAAGAAATGAAAGCATTATAAGATTAAAATTATGTTTCACAAAAAACAGAGATCAAACGAAAAAAAGAATTTGAAGCAAAGTGATTTTTACCTGGAAAACGATTCTAAGGAAAACAAATATAGAGGAAGAGGATCACTGGATCAGATGAAGGAGAAGACAGGAAAATGCTTGGAGGATCGTCGTCGAGGAGTTGGTCCGCTGGAGGCCTAAGGCAAGAACTGAGAAGGAGAAGAGCTCGGTAGTCGGGGTTTAGCAAAAAAGCCAATAAAAGCTAGATAAACTTGAATCTTTCAAGATAAATAAGTAGTTTAGTTGAAATTTTCATTTCTATCAAAAAATTCGAGAATATGAAATTTTGATATATTCTAATATTTGATTTCGATTTTCGAAAATACGTTTCGTCTTGAATTTGGTTGAAAATACATTTCATTTAATACGTTTGTTGAATTTAAGTTGAATTTAGTTCGAAAACGAGGAAAACGGTAATGCCCTTGTTTCGATTATTATATAAAATGTTGAAAATAGTAGTCATTTGCTGTTTGAATTGTTTTCGTCTTCTGCATCGCCCAAGCGCGTTTTCTTTATTTTGAAAAGTTTGAATGAAAGCGAAGGTGCCTGCACTGTATGAAATTGGGGTTTTTTTCTTTTAGTTTGGCAAACCGGGCCAGTCCCAAAAAAACAGGGCCAGCCCGATCAGGTTTTGTTTGAACCAGCGGGTCAATCAGGCGGATAATAATATTATAACCAATCCCAGGTCCTAACTTCAGGTGGTTGGACTAACCCTAATAAACCGGGCTCAGATTACCGAAATTTCTCTTAAATCATAGGTGAAGATGTTTGGGCCAGGTATGGTGAATATTGGTAAAGTGAGGAAGAAAGGAAAAATAATGGCGTGAAACACAGAGGCTAGAATTTATTTGGGGCAGGCTACTAGACTAGTCTGCGGCATCGGCGAGGTGGAAGAAAGGGAAGAGGAAAAAGAAAAACTAATAACAAAAAAACAAAAAGAAATAATAAGAACTACTGATAGAGAGGAAGCTCTAGATAGAGGCATAAGTGGGGTCTCTTTAATGATGATCAAGTATGTTGACGGGTTTGAGTGTAATGGTGTGGGAGCATTCCAGAGGTGCGTGCAAGTGGATCGTGGATGAAGCTTTTTAAGAGTTCAAGTAGACTTACCTGATTAAGTTTGAGAGCTTATCGTTAATCTGGGACTTTACTATGAAAAAGGGTTTTGACAAATCTGTAAAAAGCGGTCGGGATTTAGAGGCCTTTCTTGATGGAGTCAGAGATAAAGGCGAAACCGATTGTATGTGTGAAAGCAGGTCGTTAGAGTCTCATGCATGAGAGCAGAGTAAGTCCAGGTGACAAATTGGGTATCACTTATGGTCATTAGAATCTGATGAGGGCCCGTGTATGGATGGGTCATTCCTCAGATCGTAGCAGAAGTGTTGTTTATTTAATACAGTAGTGTGTAGAGTGAATTCACTAATAGGGATGGAAGTTGAGCGAGGTGTTGCTTTCAGGGTGGAAATTGAGTGAGGGCTCCTTCCAAGGCGGGATGATGCCACGTTCGGGGTGATGGGTGTCCTCTTTGGCTTAAGGTTATCAACACGGACCTTAATGGATAATGGCTTGTGGGGAGTATCAGTTTGCCGAAGGTGGGGTGGTGAAGGTGCCCTTTGGCGTCTGAAGATATTAGATTTGGGGAGAGTGCCATAGACTTATTGTGTGCGTGTCCGTGATCGTAGCGGAAGAGCTTAATGAGGATCAAACATGTTGACAGGTTTGAGCGGAATGATGTGAGAGCACTTCAAAAGTGCATGCAAGTGAATCGTGGATTAAGCTTCTTTAAAGTTTAGGCAGGTCGACCCCGTTAAGTTTGGGGAGCTTGTCGCTAATATGAGATATAACTATGAAGAAGAGAAGAGTTTGGCGACCTTGCATGACTAGTCAAAGTTAGTCACTCTTCGATAAGCCAAAAATTTGTGGACAAAGTAAATCGATATAGAGACATATAAATATGGCGTGATCGGCTAAGACTCATGAAAATGTATGTTTATATGAAATCGTCGCACGAGTCACCCTGTTGTATGAACGAATAGGCCCGTGACAACAGGGTCACAATATTTACCCATATTAATTCATTTGAATATATATATATATATATATATATATATATATATATATATATATAATTGTTTCTTTAGCAAACTATAAAAAATGTAACATTTTTTTTTTTTAAATCATTTTGAAATTATTTCCAAATGAAATATTTAAATATACAACATGTGTTTTAAATAAGTGAAAACGATTTAAAATTTCCAATATGTTTTTAAAAAATGCGTAATTTCCTTTTGATTATCAATCATAATTTGGATCCCCAAAGAAAATGATTTTCACAAAACATTTTCAATCAATAGCACATTTTTTATGAGCTTTTTTTTTTTGTTTTCATACAAAAACAATTAAGAATCAATTAAATATCAATTAGAAAAAATAAAAAAATGTTCTGAATCAATTTTTATAATATATAAGTAATAAATAAAAACTTCCAGAAGATGAAATTAATAACTATGCAAATATCATTAATTCTTTTGAAAGTGTTTAATTTATCAAATACATAATTTATTTTGAAAAAAAGTGATTATGATCCTCTCAAAAGCATTCACAATCTCCCGATCCTACTTTTACCGTTTATAAATATAAACTTTTTTGACCAATAATTTTATCATATGACTTAACATAATAAAAAAATAATAGTCTTAGAAAAAGCATATGTCAAACGATCGTTCAACCTTAATTTTAAAAGTGAAATTTTAATATTTAACGTTGCCAATTACCTCATTTATCGAGAATGTCTTGGTGACTTTTGAATCTTTGTATTACATGAAGAGGAAGTCTAACAACAGGAAAGAGTTATGTAACAATGAAAATTGACATTTCAAGCATGATAAAGATTGATTTGAGGTTTCCTAAGGCTGTTTTGCTAAAGATGGGGTTTACTGGGTGGGTTGACACGATAATATTTTGTGTATCCTCGGTTCAATATTCGGTGTTGGTAAATGAGAAGCAGAGTTGGATCCTAATACTCCCAAGAGGACTTCCGAGCAAAGGTGATCCTCTTTCCACCCTTGTTTATCATTTGTGCTGAGGGCTGGCTCTTATTCGGAAGGTGACGGCAAATTCGTTGTATGGTGTGAGGTTTGAGGGCATATGAGTCATCTTGCTGTTGTGATTGCTTCCTTTTCTTTTGTTCATCTATGGAAAGTGTGATGTGATGAAAAGGGTTCCTTCTTGCTTATGAGTGCATACCGGGCAAGCTATTAATTTTAAAAAATCGGGCATTTTCTTTAGTACCAATGTGGATGCTGACTTGTAGGATACTTTAAAGGGTATTTTAGGGGTTTCTTCATCTTTAGATACTTGGAAGTATCTGGGTTGAATCAGCAATTAGTAAGGAAAAAACATGTTTTTAAATTTGTTTGAAGGATCGAGATTTGGAGGAAGTTACAGGTTGGCAACAGTGTGTTTCTGTTCTTTGAAAGAGATGTGTTTATAAATCGGTAGCTCAAGCAGTACCCCAATATTATATGCGTGTTTTTCTTTTGCCACCTTCTTTGCTTGAGGAGCTTCAAAGACTTATTAATTCATTTTTGTGGGTTATGAACAAGGAAAGCAGGCGTGTTATAAATTGGTTGAAATGGGAGAGGATCTTACAAAAGATACAGGGTTTGAACTTTCATGATTTCTATATTTAATTGGCCATGCTTGAAGCTCTGATTAGAGATTACTTTTGTTTCAATGCTCTAATCTCTCGTATTTACAAAGCTAGATATTACCCAAGGGGAGGACTTTGAAGGCAGGCTTACGAACATAATCCTAGCTTCACTTGGAAAACATTAGGAGTTCAAGAATATATTGTTGGAGGAGGTTGTAGATGGAAAAGTGAAGATGGTAGGTTCATTCGTGTTTAGGATCAAGTTGAGAGGATGAGGGTAATTTCGTATTGTTACTCCATACATGTTGGCTTGGTGGACACTTGAGTTATGATTTGATGATTCCTAATTGTAGGAATGGGACAAAGCTTTGATTGAAAGATATGTTTGTGAAGGGATGCTAGAGCTGTGACATCTTCTTAAAAGCTCAATTTGGTCTAAGTTGTCTATTATAGCATTTCAGCAAAAATAGGCATTATTCCATGAAATTGGGATATAGGTTACTGGTAAATTCCTTAACACATTGCCTTAAATGTATCTGGAGCAATGGGATATAAGTTTTGCTTATTTGGAAGCTTATAAGGATGTTCCTGTGGTGTGATTGCAAACAAAAGGGGTAGTGGTTCCGTTAACTTAGCGTGTTGTGTGATAGCGATGAAAACTGTTGCGCGTGTTTATTTGCCCATTTGCAAGACAGTGTTAGGTGGCATAAATTTGTTGGACAAAATTCACTTCTTTGCTAGAACGTGATACTTTAATGATTGGTTTTTCAATAGGTGGCAGTCTAAATGAGGAGAATCGTGATAAATTTTCATGGTTATTTAGGGTATTTGGCATCAGAGAAATGTGCAGCTGGCGGAAGGTGAGCATATCCTATCAACAAAGTTGTTCTCCTTGCTATGAACTATCTGTTTGACTGGTTATATATGCAGGCAATGCCAAGATCTGTCTTCTCTCTTTACTTCATTTGTGGATATTTCTAAGTATAGCAACGATCCACCTGCTAAGTGTAAAATGTAACATTGATGGAACCATTTCCCAAAATAGTAATTCTATTGGTGTTGTGGTATAACCTGCAGGATGATACAGGTTCATTTGTTCTTTGCTGGAATTGGAAATTATTTTGTGGCAGGGTCGGTTAAGGAGGTCAAATAACAGTCTTGTTGACTTACACTCAATGGGGTTCTCTCAGGTGCTTTTAGTTGAGATAAGGGTTTAGTTAATCTGCGATTGCAAGTAGAGTTCAAGATATCTCGGAGTTTGGCTCTCTTGTGCATCATTGTCTGTCTTGCTGCGGCGTAGTGGTTTCAAAATTTGTTATGTTAGAGACAAGCGCGTCATAGCTCACACACTATAGCGGGCCTGCATTCATATGATCTTACTGTATTTACTTATTCCTGTTTGTATTCACATAAGCAATGAATAAGCTTTTACCCTCAAAAAAAAAAAAAAAAAAAAAAGAAAAAAAAAGTCTCAACACTCTGGATTTTTTTATCCCAAAGGGCCTCCAAAGCTCGTGTAATCAGATCTGGGGCAGACCACAAATACTAAACAGAAAATCATGCTTTTAAAATTAAATGAGTCTCTCCTCTATAGTTGGGCATTGGGCAAGACACAGTAAAGTCAGTGTTGCAGTGCAGTTATCAAGCAATAACTCTCTGGGGCACTGTTCACAAATGCCGATCTAAACAAGGTGCCAGGTATCACACTCCCTCAAAGCCTGAGAGTTACAGGACATGAATGAGACTCAATAGAAAGATTTGGTTTTTCATTTTTATTTTATAAATATAATATATGAAGGTGTGCTCCGTAATCTACTCAGATTCAAGGAGCGACATATGGATTTCTCTTCATGAGGTCAAGATCACACACCCAAAAACAAAAATAAAAATATGCACAATGGTTAATTTTGATCATACATTAGTTTATAATAATATGTTGTTTAGGAAACAACTGGAGGTGTTGTTACCTTGTGACCGAAGAGATCTCTAATGTTATCAATACCATACAATATCATGGTTGGTCTGTTTCAAAAGACAAAAAAAGTCAATATTTTCATGGTATCAACAAGAACATGAAGTTAATATCAACACTGATTTTAACATAATGACAAATAGTTTTTACTAACAGATTAACAATGTGCAATCCAAGCCAAACGGGGTAATATGCAACAATAGTAAAATCCTTTACTTACCTCTCAAGGGAAAGGCCCCATGCAATAACCCGGACATCTTCTGGGAGTCCCATAGGGCTTAACATTTCAGGTCTGAACATGCCAGAATTCCCGATCTGACCCATTTGTCAAAGCCTTCATGGTAACTGACAATATAAAGAGGCTTATGCAGTGAGTTGCTTTGAATAAAGGAGACTCACCAGAAATATTCTAGGCAAATCATGGTCTACTACCTGAAGATTTCCATGCTGGGTTCAGTGTATGGGTTGTAAGTAGGCTTGTAACGCAGGTTGGAAATTCCTGAAAGCAAGAATAAATAAGGTTTTTACTACAATTGAGAGTTGCATAAATTCTTCAACATCATACAATACTCATCGATCTTCCATAACGCTAAATACTGGCATTTATGGAAGTACAAAACTCTGTAATTTACAAAATTGCCAAGCTTCATTATTTTGGAACTTGGAAAAGCTATTACTTAAATTTATTAAAAGCTGAAACATAAACCAACCCAGTTCTCAACAAAATGTTAACATATTACCTAAACGTGAAAAGAAGTCGTCTAAGACTCCCATCAGATCGCCAAGGGTAAGCCCCCTATCGCATACCAGGCCTGAAACAGGAATTTGAATAGATGAATGATTCATAAAAACATAGTAACCGATTATTACTTGACAATCAGTTTTGTTGAATAGGTAACATTATTATGCAATTTGAGATCATACCAAAACCAAATCTCTACTACATCACTAAAAATTGGGCCACTTGCTTTTGTCTACTATTGCAAAGTTTGTTTATATTAACAAAGTGAAACAGACATGCAATTAAATTTGATAAGAACAGAACTTGAGTCTCTTGTTAGCATAAAAAAAAAAAGAAAGTAATTTGGGGGCCTGACAGCTCCAAAAACATGAATTGGGCTAGAGGGGAAGTGGATTAAGTTTTTTCGTTTCAAGCCTCATGATAAGTCTATATTCTTGTTCAGATCCTCCATACCCATGGTTCCAGCTTATAGATTGTTGATGGCAAACGATCCTAACATGAATTAAGTTGCAACACTCGTACAGCCATCGATAAGATGCCTTAGGTACATGGATAAATACCTTCTATCTGATGAAATTCTGCAAGATGAGTTCGATCGACAACTTTCATTTCTGAAAACGATCAATGGGTATTAGTGTACTTTTTAGGAGCAAAGGTTTCTGCATGAGTACATTAATTCATATCAACATGAGAAACAATCACCTAAAACTCCAATCAGAAAAATGAGGAGAAACAAAGAGAAACTCATAGATTGACAAAAAAACCAACATTCTTTGCAGTAATGGCTGACACAAAACTCAAGAATAGAAAAAGTTGCAAGCTAGAAAGAGAAATGTAATTGTAAACGCTCATCTGATCATATTATGACCCATCAAAACTGAGTGGTTTTAAATTTTTGTTCCCATTGGAACTCAAAACTTGGAAGGCCCCACCAACCCTCCCCATTCCTTTACCACTTGAGGCAAGCCTCAAGGGCCGTTTTGCAACCACAACTTTCATGGCTGCTTTAACAGCTTTAAAACTCATCGTAGTGGTTCAAAGGTTTCAGTCCTTGCAAATCCCAAGAACTTCCCCTCTCTAGGTGATGTGGAACATTAGAACTTGCCCATCCATTAAGGCCCAACATTATCATCAACCCTAGGACTTATGTTATATTGACTCCACATACTTTTCTAGTTGAGGATCGGCTCTAATACCACACATTACAACCAGCTGAAATTGGTGTAATATTATTTGCCTTGGGGCCACAGCCTTCATGGCTCACTTACAGGTTTAAAATGTGTTCAACCAGTTGAGGGGCAACGCTTCTTATGAATCCTAGGAACTTCTAGCTTCTTATGAATCCTAGGAACTTCTTCCCAAGTGAAATGGGATGTCACAAAACAAATCCAGTTGAAGCAGCTTCATTCACACATAATTGTAATACAACTCTGTAGTATCCAAATTTGCAATAACTTCCAGCAAACCACAGACCAATGGTTGACTGCATTTGATTTTCTGATCATAAGAGGAATAATGGCTAGTGCATGTTCAAAGTTTTGAGCTTAAATAAGATATCAGATCCATAGTGACAAGTGATTAAGCTTCAGCTTCATTTTGTTATCATGTATCTGTTTTTTGAAAGTGTATGCAGTATGAATCCCATTCAAGGTGATCTGGAAATTAAAAATCAGAAACACAGTGAGACCTGTGCTGGCAAGTAAAGCATCCTTGATGAAACAGCAGTGGTATGAGTTCGTAGTAGGTTCTTGTTAGCTTCCTCCCTTTTCCAATCATATCCATATCTACAGGATAAAAAATCTCCTTGTAATGAATAGAAAATTCAAATATCAAAATCAAAAAGAGAGAAAAAGAAAATTACACACCCCCTGGATCCATAACCACCATGCTCAGGCACCTTCTGTTGGCGTCATCTTCCAGGCAGCATCTTTGTAGTGGAAGGAGCTTCAAATGAAAATGTTGAAAGACTGTCAGGAAACAGAGAAAAAAACAAAAAAAAAAAAAACAATATAACGGGAGTCACTGATTAAAGTCAAGTTAGAACAGACTTTGCAGGAAGAAGGTATCATGAATCCACGAGCAGGGTGTTGTTGTGGCAAGCTGGAACAGTGCATCAAAATTCCAGAAGCTGAAAGGTGGAGCATGCAAGAGGTTAGAGTCTAAGAAAAGCAAAATTGTAGTGCTAAAATAGTGGTTAACATTCAAAACCCAGAAATGCATAATTGATGTTCTAACAGTAAATAATTTCTGATTAACATTAGAGTTCTTATAAGATGTTCAGATCCACCTCATTGTTTGCACACTATGAAAGAAAATGTGCTCATAAAATGATCCTCACATTTCCTCCTTTTATTCTGGTCTATGAGATAGCGATAGAAATATTGTATAGGTTCTTCATGACACTGGACTTTAACTCAGAGTTGTGAACCTGTTTCTTTTACCATTTCAAACATTTTTAAAAAAAAAGAAAGACTATGAAGCCTTTTCAAAGCCTGGGTGGAAAAAAGATTTTGTTTTTTGAAAACTGTGTTTCAACATAACAGTGCATTGAAAAACATTTGTTATATAATGTTTGTGCATAAATCCAAAAAAAGAAAAAATGAATAGATAGACAAACAAACAGATAGAGAAAGGGAAACAAGAAATAAGGGGAGAGAGAGAGAGAGAGAGAGAGAGAGAGAGAGAAAGAGAAGAAAAGGAAGCATGTTCCAAAGTGGCATTGATTTCCATCAAAGGCATTAGCCCATAACTTAATTAGGGATAAAAGGGAAAGCTACAAGCTTGCAAGTGTCTCTTATCTACTGCTGGAAGCACCAAATGGTTATAAAAATGAAGTTGGCCATTTTCACTTACCTGCTTTCAACAAAATTGTTCTGTGACATCTCCTCAGCGAAACTGCATCAAGAGCACAACAATGCAGAAAGTGTTTTAAGCTTAGAGAAGAAATACATTGATAAAACAAGCAAATATAGACAAGCAAGTTCGTCAGGACTCACCCCATTTTGGAGAAAAATCATCTATAGTTACCTTGAACCTGGAATTGGGGAGATATTGAGGTGCAATTCTATAAATAAATGCCATAACTTAAACAAGAAAAGACAATGTCAAATTAAAGTAGAAATAAATTTACCAGTTTCAAGCTAGATTTCATTCATATGTACAACTAGGATGCATGTGGATGAACAGACAAAAATAGGTTCCTTCCAAGATATATAGACATAGTTTGATATATTCAACTATCATGTGTGAGATAAGTCCATGGAAGCTGAGGGGTCTTCACAGGATTTTATCGTATGAGAGAAGTCAATGAAGCTGAAAGGGATCTTCACTGGATTTTATCATATCGACTCTACTATAGTTACTCCCCAATTCCCATTTTGGTGGGGGGGAGGGGAATCGATGAGTTGATCCCAACTCCCCGAGATTTCATTCATTCGTACAACCAGGGTGCATTTGGATGAACAGACGAAATAGGGTCCTTCCAAGATATATAGACATAGTTTGATATATTCAATTATCATGTGAGATAAGTCCAAGGAAGCTGAAAGGAGTCTTCCCTGGATTTTATCATATGAGAGAAGTCAATGAAGCTGAAAGGGATCTTCACTGGATTTTATTATATTGACACTACTATAAACATACAAAGCTAACATTTAGATAAACATACAAAGAAAAAGAGGGAAAAATCAGGTCATAAAAGCAGTTTCGATAATTTTTCCCATACTTTCTAAACCATGCATAGTTAATGGACTGCCAATAGTGTATACCATGAAAAGCCCAAATGTGACTTTTTTATCCTCTCCCCAAACTCAAACCCTTGGCTAGCCTCCTGTCTTCTCTCTCCTGAGGTTTCCCCCCTCCCTCACTCTCTCTCTCTTCCCAAAACCCCTAGCAGATTCTCATCATGGCTGCTGTTGCTCCTGCGGATCAAGCTGCAGAGTTGCTTCAGAAATTGTCACTGGATTCTCAAACCAATCCTTGGAAATCCCTGAGCCAACCGAGAAGCCTTTCGGTAATCAATTTGGAGCTGTTGATGGGGGTGATGTTGCAAATGGTCAGAACCAGTCCTGTGAGAGATCTGTGACCCCCTTACTACAGGAGTTTATGGATACATCTATGTGCTATGTTCCTAATGGTCAATCATCATATTATCATGGAGGTTATGAACCTATGATGAAACTACAAATGAGTGGGAAGACAATTCGAGATATATGAATCCAGAGGGAGTTGAGATGTCTGCCGGAGTTTATGGGGATAATGGATCGATCATGTATCACCATGGATATGAATATGCGCCTTATGGCCCATATCCACCAGCTGGTTCCCCAGTTCAAACTGTGGGACATGATGGTCAGCTATATGGGCCTCAACACTACCAGTACCCTGCCCCATACTTTCAGCCACCTACTCCAACCAGTGGACCTTACAACCTCGAGAAGTTACTACCTCTGTGGCTGTGATCAAAAGCCTTTGTGGTGGAAACTATAATGGCAATTCTAATAGTCTTTTTTTAGGGGTGGGGCTATGAAGGCGGCAATGTACTGCGCGGTGAAACCAACTTATCCAAACACTCCATTCAATTCAAATGATTCCTATGGAACAGGTGCATTGCCAGGCGGGGTTCCTGCATCAGGTTATCAAGATCCGAGATTTGGTTTTGATGGACTACGATCTCCTCTCCCATGGTTAGATGGCCCTGGCCCAGTATTTTCTGATCCAAGGCCTGTGACTAGTACCTCTATCACCTTATCAATTTCAAATGCCAATAATGCTCCAGCTTTGAGGAATCTCTGGCCACATTCTCATTTCATGGGTTTGCAACATCCAAGAACCAATGTCTGGCATGGCTACAGCTCATGTGGTTATGAATAGAATGTATCCAAGCAGAATATATGGTCAGTATGGAAACACAGTTAGATCCGGTCTGGGTTTTGGATCTCATGTATGATTCACAGACAAATGGACATAGTTGGTTGGCTCTTGATAGCAAATACAAACCCAGGGGCGAGGTGTTGGGTTTCTTTGGTTATAGTAGAAAACCATGGGTTGAATAGTTGAACAGGGACAAGAGGCAAAACTCTAAGGCCAAAGGAAACACTTGATTACGCCTGAGAATGTTTCAGACTCCAATGGATCTGGCGGATGACAGTTGATCTTCCTGACTGTGAATCGACATAATCAAACAGTTTCTATTCCCCCTGAATGTACTGATGGTTCTTTTTATCTTGAAAGTCTTTGTAGTAGACTCAGATATCTGTAAAGACATCAGGAAACAGGAAAATAATGGTGCTTCAAAAAAATGGCAGCAGGGGTGTGGCTGCAGAAGCTAGATCATTGACATTCATGTTTCTTCATTCATGCAGATTGTTCTGCTGACAGGTGACTGATTTGTTGGCCTTGCAGAGATGGTTGGCCATGTTGATTTTCTAAGAATGTGGAGTACTGGCAACAAGACAAGTGGAATGGATCTTTCTCTGTGAAGTGGCATTGTGAAAGAATGTATCAAATAATAGTTTGCTGAAGGCTGAAAGCACATCACCTAGAAAACAATGAGAACAAACCTGTTACTAATAGTAGGGACACACACAGGAAGTTAGAAGTTGGAGCAAGGCCTTCCAGATACTCAAAATATTCAAGAGCAATGGAGCATTCAGCGGGATCATGCATCTTGGATGGATTTGCATTCTATGAGGCTTGCCGAAAACAATTCAGGAGAAAAAGGCTAAGCAAAGCAGTTTCACAAACAGGTATGGGAAGGAGGTCACGATGAGAAGAATGAGGAACTAAAAGTGCAGAAAGCCATTGGAGGTTGCCTCAGATTTGATTAAGGAATCAGCACCAGCTGTCAGGCCTTTAATGGGGATAGGAAAATATTCGAAAATGGAGCAGTTGCAAATCTGGGAGATGCTCAAAGGTTTTAAACCGAGTGTAGTGTCTGAAAAGAGGATTGTAGCCAATGGGGTGTAAAATGGATGCTAGCTTTGCCCCACAGAAAGGCAGTCCATGGTCTTCTATAGTTTTTTCTTGCAGGGAGAGGTGTATCAAGAAGCTTTTGCTGGTTAGAGGTGAGGCGATAGTTGACAGCTGGAAAATTCTCAGATTCAGACTGGCTGCCAGAAATGGGTCTATCTTTACTTGCTCAAAGGATCAATATAAACACAGATCAAAAAAGCCTCTTAAGATTTTTCAGGTGTGGTGGCAAGGCAAGATAACTAAGAATCCCAGTACCAAAGCCCATTTTCTTTGTCATGGAGTCTCTTGTTATAGTGTTTAACCCCTAAGTTTTATTCCTTAGGAGTTGGGTTTAGGTTCTCTTTTGGGTGGCTTTATCCTTGTTTTTTTAAAAAAAAAAAAGAGTTAATAATGGTTTAAAACTATTTTTTGTTCATGATAATAACTTCACAACCAGAATCACAGATATTTAAAACTATTGGCTAAAGGAGTAGTTCTAGCAAGTACATGTAACATTTAGATAAACATTTTTTTTTTGATGGTTAAACATTTAGATAAACATACAAAGAAAAAGAGGGAAAGATCAGGTCATAAAAGCAGTTTCGACAAATTTTCTGACTGCCATTAGTGTATACCATAGAGAAGAGAAGCCCCAAAATACTACTCTTGCATCAGAACACTGTACATTCCCCCTTTTATAACTTGTTTCATATATATCCAAGATATCTTAGCAGTGCTTATATGTATGTATGCATAGGCAAGCTCTACGTGTAAAATGTATGAAATGATAAATGAATCTAGAAATGGTTGGGATGGAGATAGAGAACAAAAATTCAAGTTATTTTGACTCCAGGTAGCTTAATTAAGTAATAGAAAAAGATAAACATCTATTTTTCATAGATAATAAAAACTGTAATAAAAAGGAAAAATGTACAGGATGAGCAGAAAACAATAACCAAAAAGGGTACAAAACACAAACTTCTACTGTGTCTAAGACTATTTATGTAATATTAAAAAAAAAAAAATCTATACATCTATCTATGTAATATTTCTAGATCTTGTTAATGTATTATTGATACTGTAGCTAGTTAACTGTTATCTTGAATAGTCTAAGAGAGGTGTTTTATTTTTTGAAAAACTATTTCTGAAAACATTGCTTTCAGACTTTAAACGTTTTATTTTCATTTTTACATAACTTATTTCTGAAAATTTGAAAATTTATTTTTGAATGAAAATGCAAAAATATTTGGTTTTTATTAGAACAAGTCATACTTTAAAATCTGTACAAAGTATTTAAAATCCATAGAATATTTCAAAATATTTAAAAACACAAAATATTTTTAATTTTGTTACTGTCAATCTATATTATTTTTGAATTATTAATTTATATATTCTATTTTAGTTATATGAAATAAATAAAATAATTATTTTTTGTAAGAATGATAATAATAAATTATTTACCATAATAATTTTTAGTAAATATGTTAATATGTTATACAAATATTTTTTTTATTTTATCATAGTAATAAAGGTGATTTGATGAAAAGACTCTTTGAAAACTAAATTTCGAAAATCTAACCCTTCATTCAATTGACAAATCTAACCCTTGTAAGAATAACCATTTATTTTCAAAGATATATGTAAATACATGAAATAACAAAGGGCATTTTTGTCATTTACGAGTCATTTCATTCTTCAAAAGAAAAGCATGGACATGGTTAGCTTTACAGTACTAGAGTTATTTAAGGTATTTAAACCAAATATTTCTATTCTTTAAAAAAATCAAGTTATATCATTTATTACACAAACAAGTACTCACTTAAATTATTATTTTTAATATATTTAAGATTTTAGAAATGTTGATTTTAAGCGTATAAAAGCAAGCGAACATCTTAATAGATATAATATTAAAAAAACAAGCGATCATCTTATCTTATTAAGTCTTATTTAGCATTCCAACTAAATAAAGTTATATTCAACATTAAGTAAAAAAACAACGTCCCTAAGGTTCATCAAAAAATCAATTGGGCTAATAGCCAAGTAGCCAAAGGTAAAAAAGTAAATAATATGCTTACCTTGAGCAATGGATGAAGATGGCCTCCTTCGATGGAGTTGACCTTTGGCATTGAAATTATACTCTTTAAACTCTAGTTCTTTCAGTCACCTTAAGAACGTAAAATAGAACTATCATCAGATAGAATACATAAAGAGTATTAATGAGAATCTGATTGGATCAGATAAAGAAAACAAGATCGTTAGTGTGATTAACCCAAGTAGAAATTGCCCAATTAGCCACAATACGTTGAAGACAAAATGGATGAAATAGAAAGTACATTCATGATGCTTGCGAAGCAAGAAAGTTAATTAATGAGCATAAAACTAGGAGCATGCAAATGATTATCTACTAAAGTAAATGGACCATATTGCTTTATATTGGAACCTCCTTATAGAACTTCAAAATTTAGATCTTAGGTAAGAAAAACAACTAACTTAAAATTTTCAATAAACTTTGAGAGACATTGAAATTAAATAAGGTTTACTCCTTTGCAAAAATGAGCTAGGTTGGCTAAAATTTTTATCTCAAAAAAGAGTTGTTGACTTTCAAAATGTAATAAAGAAAAATAGTATGATGATATTGTATCCAAGAAAGTATGATACAACATTTTCCGAAGAGAAAAAGAAAGAGAATAATGTATTTAGATTCAATGAACTCAAAATTCCCATCAAGTGATTACCCCACATTAAGAAATTGCATTCCGCCCAAGAAAGCCATATCAGATACATATCATACCTTTGCAGGTTTTCTCGAGTCAAATCCATTGTAGCTTTCTTTCTCTTGGGAACATAATTTGGACCTTTTCTCAGTGAGTAACCTTTCCATGTCCTACAAAGACAAGAAAATAAATTGTAAAAAATAAAAATAGAATGTTTTTTTCATGTTTTTAGGAGTATTGATCACATGGAGATGTCTACCATAAAATTTAAACCTAGAGACAATGGTCATTTCCCATCCAGAAAGAGTTTAAATACCTTTTTTTAAAATAATAACTACAACAATACAGATAAAATAAACATGATAATTACTGTTGGGCAACAAAGCATCTTCGTTTGAGAGCGTCAATGTCAGCTTGGCTGGCTTTGCCTGCAATCACAACAAAGTTGGCAATAGTGAAATAAATGAAAAGTAAACTAAGAATCCACATAACAAAATTTAATAACAAAAAAACCAAATCAGGTTCACAAAGAAGATGGATGATTAAAAGCCATCAACTATCTCATGCATCAAATAAACCCACTATATATGCTACCATCTGAGGTCAATATGGGAAGCTAAAGCGTAAAAAGTAAATGGAAGTTGTATGAATTCTCAAGTATATCAATAACTACAGCACATACTTGCATCAGAACTACTACTACAACATCCATTTCCCTCAACCATATTTGAATCTTTTACAGAAAACAACCAGCATTGCCATTTGACTCAAACTAGCCAAAATGGAAACCAGTGCAGTTTCATTTGAGGGCATGAAGAGTGGAATTTTCTGAGTATCAGATCTCTAGAAAAAAATTAGGTGTCCATGACCGAACTAATATGATACTACTGATAATGAATCTATTGGAAATATTACCCCAGCCCTCCTCATTTTGGACCTTGACCGTGTAAGCAGATCTGTTATTACGCCACCATATTGAACTACGAAATTGAATCTAAGTATGCACCGAGGAAAACTCGTCTAAGAAGAAGAAGCATCAGGTGAACCCAACAGAAGATAGCCGGAAACCAACCACATGTGCAAAACGCTGCATTACCTTTCTGAAGCACTGTTTCCCATCTCCAACCATTTATTCTTTATGGCCTGCTGAACAACCTATCTCTTTGTACGCAGAAAGTCAACCTTCCTCTGCATCATTCAATGCTCATTTCGTTACAAACCAACAGTTCAATCAGTTTAAGTATTTTATCATTCACATGAGTTTCAAAATTTGATGCAAAATCATATCTTAATTTACTAATTTGACAAAGTTTATTTAAAAAAAAACCTGCAGCTCTTCTCGTGATATGCCCTCGGGCGGTACGGCCAAATTAATCGCACTTCCGGTGAGCCAGCGGCAGCATATAAATTGCCGCGCTTCATCAGTAAGCACCACTTTTCCCTCTTGATATCACCACAAAACATTCGAAAATCACTGAGGTCATGTACTGACGAAGAATAGAACTCATGAAAAATCTTATCATGAATTAATTCTCGGAAAACAAACGGAGTGAAAACCTGGGCATCGACGAGTCTGAAGCCGTGGAGGCTCTTGATGACGTTCACAATCTCGTTGTGGTCGATTTTAGTTTGGGAAGCGAATTCGCCTGAATCGGAGATCTCGTCATTCTTCTCCAGATAACCTAAAATGGCTTCTTCCGCCATTCTGTATCTCTTTCTCTAACTTGGCGCCGTCTCTATCTCTGGACACTCTGATTTGCTGTTCATGTGCCCTACGACTATGGAGCTGCGCAACCTAAACGGATTAGACCCGAACAAAAAAAATGGATCTTGGATCTAGAATACTGGATTGGGTTTGGGCTATTCATTCCTAACCCGACCAGGCCCAATCTCATTATATAATCAGAAATGCCGAACAAAACAACTGTATATATATCGCCGAAATTTCTGCAACTAAAACCTGTGTGATTTACCTCTTGTTACCCATATCTATATTATCAAATATATAAACATTTATTATATTATCTCAAATAAACAAATATATATATATATATATATATATACTATATATATATATATATATATATATATATATATATATATATATATATTTGTATTTTATATTTTTAACAGTTAAACACTTTAATAACAATGTAATTATTGCACTAAAATGAATTTTGGACCAAAATGATTCTTTGAATGTCGTTATTAAAACGAAAGGGCAGTTAAGATAAAGCAGAATTGATATATACGACCCAAGCAGGCCCAACTTCAATCAGATAAGTTTGCAATCAGTGATTGATCACGTGAAAGGATCTAAAATATTTTGAAAATTTTGATTTGTCAAAAGTTGTCGGCTTCGTAATTGTGAGACTTTGTTTAAAAAGCAAGTAGAAGAGACTTTTTCTCCAACCCAAATCATGACATGACAAAACCTGAGTAATTATTGTAAATAGATAAAATAACTTGGAGAACAAGTTGTTAGTGGATAAATAACTTGGATAACAAGACTCTAGTGGGTATGTGAGTAGTTATTGGAAAATGTGAGATGAAATAGTTATTCAGAATAACTATAAAAAGGAAGACTCAACTTCGGATCAAAACCCGAAAAATCAATCATCAACCAACACTCAATAAAACATTTCAACATTTTCTTATAGTTTCTAGAGGTTCATCAGCAATATTCCATATTTATAGCTTATTTTATTTCCAAATATTTGTTTTAAAAGCTTTAATGCTTCAATAATTCCATTTTCAGTTAGGTTTCTATGATGAGATTCTTCTTTTCATTATTCATATATTTTTTTTTCTCTAGGCTTTTAATCTACATTAAAAATTTAAATATTTTCATGGTATAAGCTATAAAGGGCAAATCTATTGTTCCTTTACCATAAGTTAGATTTGTCGTTCGGTCGAAAATATTATAATTTCACGACCAGCGCGCGGCGTGTTTTGGGCAAGTTGTCGAAACAATAGTAAATTGTCGCATTGGATTCGAAGCTGGAAATCTGCCATTTCCCTTTTATCCTGTATTTTTTAAAAGTTGAATCTTTGTCCTTAACTAGGCATGAAGAACTAATATTTAAAACAATTTTAAATAATTTAATATACTTTTAATTTCATGGGAATTATTAAATATAAATATCTATTATATTTTCTTATGTGTGTGCTCCTTCATTACAAATATTTAACATATTTTTAGTTTTTTATTTGAAAGAGTTTTATTTATTTATTATTTTATATATTTTTATCTATTAATCTATGCTTGTTTATCGATATTTTATGAATATTTCTGATATATCCAATGTTTCCACACATATCCCATACTATAACAATCATTTACCCATATAAAAAATAATACAAATTGGTATGGGATATACGAATTATCCATTATAAAAGAACCAGAAACACTACTTTGAAGTGACTGCCATATGCTCACTTAAATGCTCTGGGGTGAAAAATAATTAATCATTGCACACAAAAACATAATTAGATCCCACTTCCCCTCGAGTGCTGGTTCCAAACGGTAAAAGAGCGGAATGGGCATTCAAAAGAACCAGAATCAGAACAAATAATATGTGAATAAATGTGAAAAAAAACAACATAGTTAGTTTGAAAGCTCAAACTTTCATCTCATAACTCAGTTTGTCATGCTCATTTAAGAAGGCTTTCATGTTGTAAATTATACAACTAAAAACTTAGTTTCCAATCTAAATAACGATGCAGAGAAATAGAGTTGTCTAACAAGTAAAACCACTCAAATCACTTGAGCAAGAACAAAATGATCTTCGAGACCACCATAAACAGGATATGTTTATTTTTCACATCATCTCATGGGATGGAAAAAGGAGAAAAACAAAATCCGTCAGAAAGGCATGGGGTTGAAATTTATCAGCGGTAGAGGCTTTCAGATCTGAGGTTCTCTGCAATCTCAGTTTCCCAGCGATCACCGTTCTCGAGCAATTTCTCCTTATCATGGGAGCTCCTGCAATGGTACAGGAAGATAAAAATTCATTTATTTGGAACCAAATGCAGGGCAATGCATCATCTTGTGGAATGGGATGGCTACAAACCTCAGCTGAGTTTCAGTAGTGAACTCAAAGTTGGGACCTTCTACAATGGCATCCACAGGGTGCCTCTTGACAGAATCACAGTAAATGCACTTGGTCATGTCAATGTGTGCCTGTAATTTAAACCAAGTGAGCGAGAGTGAGAGTGAGAGTGAGATAGAAAGAGATCATCACAGCAAGACCATCACACCTGGTAAACCCTCGACTTCCATCTTCTCGCTCCTCAGCTTCATGTAGATTGCTTGAGCTGGGCATATCTGATCAACAACCAATACTAACATGAGGGGGCACTCAAATGGCTGAAGAAGTTGCAACAAGAAATATGATTATAGACATGTTGAGTTACCAGAGGTGGTGTCAACAACTCTTTACAGTTCCATTTTAATTAATATATTGAAATAATTTACAAAATATATATCTAATCCAACCGTTCCAAGAAAGGGTCACAAGTACAAAATAAATCATATCCACTTTTGCCCAGGTGGTACTTAGCCCATTGAGTATATCCTGGGCTAACAGGGCTTTTTACTCAATGATGATGGTGACATTGATTGAGAAGCCATCTTTTTCAGAATATTTCCACCAGAGTGAAGCATTAACTTTAATTGCAAGAGATTAGACAAGTAAATGCTTCAAAGAAAATATCTAGCCATTATTCGTTAACACAACCACATACCCAGAAATTTCTAAAAGCACACAAAATCTTACACCTTCTGTAGGCTTTGCCAGTTCGATTTCAGGTCAATCAACGATTTCCTATATTAGGTGTGAATAATACAACCATTGCCCGTACACGAGTGTATATTCCAGAGCATTATGATAATAAGACAAGACATCTTTGGAAAGTTTTGGTTCCTTGCACAAATTCAATCAAACAAAGAGAATGATGATATTGAAATCTTACAGCTTCACAGAGTTTACAGGCAATGCAGCGCTCCTCACCAGTAGGATAACGTCGAAGTGCGTGTTCTCCCCGAAAACGAGGGCTCAAGGGGCCTTTCTCAAATGGATAATTGATCTACATAGAACAGAAACGAATTTGGTGTAGCTTAACTCAATCAATGCTGTAATGGTTGTAAAATAACATACAGTAACTTGTGTGTCAAAGAAGTATTTGAGTGTCAACATCAAACCTCGAACCATTTCAGTGAGAAATGGAGTATTGACACCATGATTGAAAACTTACCTTTGCATTATTCAAGAAAAAAAATCAGAAACAATCATCCATTGTATCCTAAATTCTGTTTGTAAAGATCCAAAAATGTTAACCTAACAAGCCATTACCAGAGTTCCAGTCTTTTGACACTTCCTTAGCAAGTTGCTCTCTTTCCTCATCATCTACAGTTTAGATAATTGAAAATGTATGAACAAACCATAAACATCAACAATTATCTAAAATAAAATTATAAAGCCATCAACAGATAAAATTTCCTTTGTGCAGGAATTAGGCAATTTCTTTATTTACAATGTTAATGTTCTTTCCCAAGGCTACATAACAATACATCAAAACTTGCTTTAAGTTGCTTGTGTAGACATCTCTCTCCCTGCCCGTGTGTATGCATACATAGTATTTTTCTTAGTTGGCATAGTTGACACTTACAAACACTTTGTACCGATCATCCCACAAACCTTGGGGAGAACAAATTTGCACAATTGTGGTTCACATCATCCCAGTGGATCTACCAAACTGTTCAACAATTCCATAAAATGCAATTCCTATTGACTAGTTGAGTTCCTCTTACAAAATCATGTATTTAACTACTTTATTTTCAACATAATGTTCTGGTTTTTTCATGTTAAATAGAAGATATAGTGCCTTTTTCATGTTTATAAGTGAATCGAGTTTGACACATGTGATTTACATCGTCAACTTCCAAATATCCAGCAATATAACCCTCCATGATTTCAGCTTTCAAAATTCTAGATGCATAAGTCAGAAACAGCTTTGATGCTTATATGAGTATGATCCACTCTTCACCATCTTGTGCTTTTATTTGACTCTTTTTTTTTATGGGTAAAAAGCAGGATATATTGAAACAACAGTAAGAGCCCACTAGATGCCGAGAGGTATACAAGGAGTATACAAACAGCAGCTGACAGGGGACACAGAGAGATATGCTTTTATTTGACGCTGTGAATGATGTCTGACGTTAAGTATCATGTGAAGCCTAGATGACTTTATTCCGATAAACACCAGAGCAGAAGTGAACAGGCTGGAAAGCACTACAAAGCGACCTTTTTTTAGGAGAATGAATCACGTAATATCAACGATGCCCATAAGGATTTGTACCCTGCAATGTGGCCCAGCAACAGCCTAGGAACCAAAAACATGAGCAGGAAATCCATTTAAAATACAGTAGCTTACAAAATGGAAACAGGGAAACAAATGTTCAAATAGTCTTTAAAAATATAAATGTACTAATGCCAATAAGGAGGACATTGAAGCTATTACGATGATAATGACTGTAAATATAAATGAATCTATCAATGTCAAACATCATACATTGGCTGCTATGGCAACAAAATCAAGCAGGACAATGGGTAAACTCGTTGGGATAAAAGATGACCATCCAAAAAAAAAGACAAACAATATACATCAACATCAAGCAAAATAGGATGAGCTATAACTCAGGTTCATTTCTAGAAATTCTTAAATAGAAAAAAACCTCTTCATACTTTCCATTCTATACACCTCCCAATTAGCCTAAGAACATGTGGTAACATTTTTTTTTGTATCCATTGTAATTGTACTAGTTTTTACTCACTTTGAAGCAAAGTGCAGTGCACAGTTCTAAAAGGTGCCTAGGTCCAATGCATAACTACTCCCTAGTTATAGCACCTTGCTTGTCAAGACAAGCCCTTTCTGTAGAAATGCTCCCCTCTTCTTGTCTACTTAGCTTTACCTTCTTAAATTGAAGCTTATATAATTGTAAAACCTAGGTAAGTTTGAACTTTTCCAAAAAAATAGGGCAAACACTGTGAACTTGCCGCTACGATACAGGTTGAAAACCTGGAATTTTTCTAGATCTCGGATGACGAAACGGACCTCACCGTTGACTTCGTCTCGTGAAATCTAGTTACCCAAGCGAATTTCGTTGAATTCCGATATACTCAAAATTTCACATTTTTCGAGGTAACAGGTGTCGGGTGACACATGGCAAGCCATGTGTCACAAGGCATGGCAAGGGCAAATGCATGTGTCACAAGGCATGCAAAGGCAAATGCATGTGTAAGCCATGTGTCCACATGCATGCTAATGGACATGCCAATAAAATGGGAGAACTTGATTAAGTAAAGGAAGGGAGGGCTTGAAAGGAAAGGAGAAGGAAAAAGAAAAGGGAGAGAAAGGAAAGAAAGAAAGAGAGAGAGAGAGAGAAAGAAAAAAGGGAGAGAAAGACGGAGAAAAGGAAATCTGCGTTCAAACGGTCGGAACTCATCGGACCAAGAAGTAAAGTCCGAGGGCTACACTCTAAAAGGTAGATATTCTTCCTACTTTGGTTTATTTTCCACCATAAGGGTTGTGGGGTTGTGTCTTTGCCCTAAGGGGATGTTTGGCCGAATTTTGAAAAATGGGAATGCTACCCTATTTTGATCTTGCACACTAGCCGGATTTTAGGACTGATTTTCCGGAGAGAAACCAAGGGACTTCGGACTCGGGTCTTTCATGTAAATTATAGCTACATCGGTGAACTTAATGTAGGCTTTTGAATCACCGTCGGACTCTGACCCAAGTTATGGTCCATTTCAGGCTTTGCCAGGTTAAGATTGTTTATTTATTGTGTCCGGATTTTTGAACTGATTTCGGAGCATATTTCGTGGACTGTTTTGGTGGTTTGTTAACGACTGGTTGGTGGCCTAAACGGGGCCAGTTCCGCATTTGTTTAGGAGGCGGTGTGCCTGTTTTGGTGGTACCATTATGGCCCAGACTTGTGAGGTCTGAAATTGTGGATTATTTTAAAGTGTTATTGCTTGATTTTGTGATAACATACTTGATTTTTTTTGTTGATATATATGTTTTAATATGTTGGCAATTGGATTAAATGTTTGGAAATTATCCATGATACATGATAAATTGTATGCTGAAATTGTCTATATGACATTCATTACATATGAGACATGAAATTGATATGAAATGTATAATGCATTGCATATGCCTTTGAGACATCACACATTTCATGGGTATAAAAACGCATGATTGAGATCAAACACCATACTTGGTGATTTGATGAGTGGAGTTAATGCTTGTTGGCCGAAGTTCAACAAAGTCCTGTATTCTTGAAAAACATGAAAATATGTGTCGGGTAATAGCAAGCGGGGATAGATACCCCCTTAGGTGAAAGACCTGATATTTTTTGTTATATATATGTGTCCAACAATAAAAGCCTGTAAAAGTGTAAGAAGGCGTGTGAAGCCTGCGGTGAGATCCCGAAAATTTGCTACCCACAAAAGACACATGATTTTGTAAAATAAAGTAGTCATTAGAATATGACATCCAAAAGGTTTTAGTTTATAAACAAAATGAAATTTTGTTTGAAAATGATCATTGGATGCGATTCATCAATGACGGTTTTCTCACGCATGGGCATTGTGGTGTGTGATAGGAGTCGGTAATAGCTCAGAGCATGGTACATGATTGAGTCTCATCTAATTTCATGGCATGACATATAGAATTCCATGATAGAATTGCATATTCTGTATGGAATGGTTAATGTGAATGCGAGTGCTAGCATTACATTTGCATTTAGGTAGGGAGTAGCCTTTGTAGGAAGCTTATCTACTAGGCATGGCTCACCCTATATGGGATAACATTTCAGGTGCAGAGCAGACACCGGTGGACAGCTCTCATTAGAAGCCGCAATTTGTGAAGAAAGCCGGATTATGGTTTTGTAACCTTTTTGTAAAAGTATTGGACAAACAAGTTTTATAATATACTTTTGTATGAGGTTGTAATTAAACTCATACTAATATATTTTGAAAATAACACAAAATGTTCATTGAATGTAAATAAACGGATCTCGGTAGATGAGATTAGACAGTGTGGTATCGAGACACACGATATCCACGGGTATTTCCGTGTGTTGACGGTTGGTCAACAGACACCTGGATTTTGGGGCGTCACAACTATTCTAGTGCTTTTTTTTTGTTAAATGCTTCTTTTAAATGTTCAAAATTGATATGCATCATACATGAAGATGCGTGTTCACATCATTAAAAGCGCACCTTTGTTGCACATAGTATTTAAGTTATAGGAGAATTTTGTACCTTACAAGCGTCTTATGCATTTTTTAAAACTATAACATAGTATTTGCTCAAATTATGTATTATCCATACTAAAAGTGACATCATAAATTTTCAATTACTTAGATACCTCTCCCTAACGTGCCAATGCCCCAACAAAGAAAAACAAAAGAATCTATTTAACTTTCATCCTGCGTGAAACAATTAGGATTTGGCTAGCCCTTGAGGACTGGCTCAAGTGGAAACGGGTTGGGTGGGGTTATGGGAGATTTCAGGTTCAAGTCCCAATGAAGACAACAAATGAAACAAGGAAAAACAAAAAAAATATTTACCTATAAAAAGAAAAAGTAGGATTTGCTATCTACACTCCAATTTTGGACTTTAATTGTAAAGAGCTGATACACTTGGAACAAACCATACCCAAATATCTATTGTGGAGTAACTTTTTAGTTGGTCCTCCTGGTGAATAGCTAACCCAATAAATTGTATAACACTATCAGATGGACAACTATTCCTGGCACCTCTATATGCTTCCATGGTGTGGGATATACTATGACCATTTTCAATCCATCGGCTAATCCACCGGAGAACAATGATAATAGGTCACTATGTATATTTTTCCGAGAAGCTAAATAACTTTATCACTCGTTTTTATCCTTATATTGATAGGAAATTTATTCAAATTATAAAGAAAAACGTACTATTACAGACTAAAAATATGCTAACGAAGATTTGGTATGGGAAGTCAAAACAGTTTTCTTCAGAAACGTTTCGGATAATATTAGCCTTGAAAATGAACAGAGATGAAAATGAGGTGATGACCAAAGAAATGAGAGTTGATGAATACAAGATTTTCCCATTCTCAGCAAACGAGATCGGTTCAACGTGATTCTGTGCACACAAACACCGCCCCTCTGGAGAAACCCTCGAAACCCTAATGAGTGCGAATCTACGACCAGACTAATCAATTATCCAAAATTGTACATAATTTAAATAATCAGTAACGATTTTACTTAAGTATGACTTCACAGAAATAAAAAAATTGCATATTAGGGTTCCGATTCAGCTACCATTAAGGAAGAAAAAAAACAAAAAGGGAGTAGGGGAAAGGAGTTCTTACGAGTTTTCGAGCGCGAAGAGCGAGGAGAGACTTCCGGGCCAAGATCGCAGCAGCCATAGCTGGTCCTGATGATGCACAAAGCCGATGCCAAGATCTTGGATTTGAAGAGGGGAACCAGAGAAAGTTGGAAATGGTGGAGCAGCAGGTTGCCAACAAAACGGTGCGTTTAGCATTAACAAAACGACATCGCTTTGATCATGTCGACTGGGATAGAATCGTAGAATGGCGGTTCTAGGCCTGTGGCAGCAAAGTCGGGTGGGCCGTCTGCTTGGAAATCAGCCCAAGCCCAATAAAACTTTGCTTTTGACTCCAATGAAAAAAAAAAAAAAAAAAGAAATTTGAAGCTATTGTAAATGTGCGTTACTTGAGAATATAGAGAGAATGAGAGAGATTAAGAGAGAAAGTAGATAGCGCCAAAAGATGTGGGTAGAAAGTGAGAGGAAATTTTATTTTATTTTGTATGTTTTAAATAACTTTTCGTTATCTTGCTTTGTTATATTTTCTTCTGCTTGATGACCAAAACTAAGCTTTTATTTATAAGAACACAATGATGCACATATCATTAATGTCGATGTATTGAATATATACGTTGAATAGGGAGATGGCGTTAATCGCTAGAATGCAGGATTCTGAATGTCTTATATGGAGATGCATTGAATATTCAATTTGATGTATGGAGATTCTGAATGTGTAATAATAGAATTTTGATGAATATAATGAATATTCAATTCATGTATTTATACTTGCTCATGATATTCATTGTATTGAATGTGCATTTGAATGATCTTCTTTATTAAGCGCTTGTAAGGCTCCGATTAGGGACAAAAACAGGACAAAGGAAAAAGAGTGCAGTCATGAAATTTTTATGATCTCTCCCTTTTATGGATGCATTAATTGCCTCATTAAAAACCTTAAGCCGGAAAAACCCAATGGGATAAAAAACGGACAAAAGGGAAAAAGAGTGCAATGCATAGTTCACAATATCTCTCCCTCAATTTGGTATATAGTAACTGAGGGCTAGTTAATCCATCTTATGAACTGCTTGCATACCAATGCCATATACTAATTTCTCAAAAGTTAGCGTTGGCAATGGTTGTAAAAGATCTGCAAGATTGTTATGGATTGAATGCTTAACATCAAGTTTGTCGACTTTCTTGGAGTTAGGTAATTATGAAAAATTTCGGCGTATGTGGTCCTATCACCTTTGATATATCCTCCCTAACTTGTGCAACACAAGCAGCATTATGTTCATAAATTATGAGTGGGAGGTATGTAGGGTTAAGCAACAAGAATTGTGAATATGTGTTATAATGGATCTTAACGAAACACACTCTCTTCGAACTGCATATCATGATGATCTCGAGTGGTTAGAAGATGTAGCTACTAGCGATTGCCGTAGAAACGCGAAATAGGCGGTGCCATTACTGCGAATAAATAACAGGTTGAGGAAGCGGCTTTATGTGGATCAGATCTATATCCAGCATCAGAATATCCAACTAAACCAGAGGTAGTAGATTCCTTGGAATAATATAATCCCAAATCTATGGTTCCTCGGAGATAACAAAAAATATGTTTAATTCCATTCCAGTGTCTCCGAGTTGGCTCAGAACTAAAACGTGCCAATAAATTTACTGCAAAAGCGATGTTTGGTCGTACATTATGTCAAGTATCAAAGCCCCAGTGCATTGAGATATGGTACTTGGACCAGTATCTCTTCATCAGATTCTCTAGAATGGCCCGATCCTTTTGAGATCTAGAGACACAACCATAGGGGTGCTCAATGGGTGAGCCTTGTCCATGTTGAAGCGTTTAAGTAATCTTTCAATGTATAATGATTGATGGACGATTATTCCATTTGCTTTATGCTCAAGCTGTAGACCAAAACAAAGTTTGGTTTTACCCCAAATCTTGCTTCAAATTCCTTTTCAAATACTGGTAGTTTTAGCTAACTCTTTTGGAGTTCCAATTAAATTTATATCGTGGTATAAAGTGCTACAATAGCAAATCGGTTTACGATTTCTTAACCAAGCACGCATGAGGCGAGATGGGATCATTCTTGTACCTTTCCTTAGTGGGTACTCACTTAGGCGTTGATACCACATGCGAACGGATTGCTTTAACCCGTACAAAGATCTTTGCAATTTTATTGAGAATAAGTTGCGGGGAGTGCATGCATTATGCATTTTGAATCCCTCGGGAATTTTCATATAAATATCTGAGTATAATGAGCCATATAGATATGCCGTCACAATGTCCATAAGACGCATTTCCAATTTCAAGAAATCTTGGGACTAATGAGAAAACGAAATGTAATCATATCCATCACATGTGAATATGTCTCATCATAATCAATCCCAGGTCTCTGGGAGAATCCTTGGGCAACGAGTCTAGCTTTATACCTGACAACCTCGTTTTTCTCATTTCGTTTCCGGACAAATACCCATTTATATCCAATGGGCTTTATTATAGGGATGCGAGTTATGGGTGCAAAAACCTCTCATTTAGCTGGGAAGCTAATTCAGCCTTAATTGTCTCCACTTAGACCAATCTTGCCTTTGACGGTATTCAATAGTGCGACTCCTGATGTCTTACTTAATTTATGAACAACTGAGAATGCAAAAATATCATCAATGATGATTTTATTTCGATCTCAAATCTCATTACAATATGTAATGGAATTCTCAGTATTCCTAGGGTTGGTGATCTTTTCATGGGTTTGTGCCTCTTCAAGGGCATTAAGCTCTTTAGAAGTAAGCACAACACCAGGCTCTTCTGGAGTGGATTCTTGATTCTTTCCCCTTCGTTTTCGAGGAACAGTGTCTTTTGATCACCGATGTTACCACGCTTCAAATGTGGGATTTTCATCCATTTAGCTTGTCAACCGGGAACCCATTTATCCTAAACCAGACATTCACAATTTGGAATATGAGATTTTGTTACCTTAGTAGCATCATTAAATGCATCGGGAGATCTATTGGCTATAGCACAGTAAATGGATTATGCACCTCGTTTCGCACTCGGGGTTCTTGGGTCGAGATTGAGATAATTCGGAAAACCTTAAGCGGTTTTGTAGCAACCATTTCAATTTTAGGTGTCCCATCGATGGAAACATAGTCTCATTGAGCCAATGTCTGGCAATCTGGCCGATAAAAGATCACAATAGTCGGTTTCTAAGAACCTAATGATGGACCGGTAGATTAAACCCGACATAAATGCCCCGAAGCGGCGTTGGGGACCCATTTTAAGTTCTTTTGGTGGTGCAATGAGCACTGTCTTGCACATCAAAGGTGCGTAAATGTGAAATATCAAGTTCATAACCAAAAACCGCCATTTGAAGGAGATTGTAGGAGACTAGCGGGTGGGGCGTGATCTTATTAGAGGCATTGCATGCAAAGCGACATGACCACAAATGTGTATCGTTGGTCGTTCTCAATAATAGAATGCGAACATGGATTTGTATATCATTTAATCAAGGATACGCAATCCATTTGAGTATGAACATATCACGACGGTGCTCAACCCTCGATTCAAGAGTGAGCTTACAATATGTATCAAAAACTCTTTGATGTAAATTCACTGACATTATCCATCCTTATACCTTTAATTGGATAATGTCAGAGGTGTCTTAGAAAGCTTTATAATCTGCGCAAGTAAACGTGCAAAGGTGACATTGAGCGTAGATAATAGACAAACATGGGACCATCTACAGGATGCGTCCACTAGTACCATATATGAAATGGTCCTTGGTGGTTGTATTCGAGTCCCTGAATATCACCACAGATTCTTTACGAGGTCAAAAGATTCAAGATCAACCTTTGTTATAGAAGGTTTGATAATGAGTTTTCCTTGTGAACAAAGCTTCCTGATTTTTAATCTTTTGGACAACAATACCTTTGTATTGTATCCTTTAAGGGTGCCCTTTTGTAGTATGGATTATTCCTACGCATCATTGAAGCGGGGTGACCAAAGGCGATCATGCCATAATCCCAGCGATCGAGTTACCAATCTCCAAGATATGGTGGAGTAGGTTTTTCAACGGCCTTAATCATGACACAATGCAAACCCATAGAAGAAGCTTCTAACTTCTCATGTATGGATGGTCTTCGAGGCCCATCTTACTAAGAGTAATGCCAATATATTCTTTATTTTGCTCATAAATAGTGACGTGTTTACCATTGCGTGTACATCTTGAAGCTAAGTAGATTCCTTTTTGATCTACTGCTTAGAAATGCATTCTCAATATGCAGGATGGTACCTTTTGGCAAAACAATTGTAGCATTCCCGAAACCATCAATAATCGGAATAGGACCAGATATTGTATGGACATGTGTCTTCACATGTCATACTCGAGAAAAAGTGTCTACTACGGGAAATATGGTATGCGTTGATGCACTATCAAACAAACAAACATCTTCCTTTCTCAGTGTTTAATTTGCATTTATGTTGACAACTTCAAGTGTCAAGTATCATAAAATTTTCATATTAGTTATAGGGTCAAATAAAATTTTAAAATAATAAATATTATATCAAGTTCATAAGCATTTCATTGCATAACCATATTAAAGAACAATAAGGTAATACATTTAAAAGAAAAACAAGCTGAAAATAAATTATTAGAATCATAAAATTCGTAATCTAAGATGTCATCCACCGGTCGATGCTTCATCAAAGTAATCAAAAGGTCCTCTCAAGAAATCGAGACATCGGGGATGCATTTGCTACGCCAAAGAGCAAGAGAGTCCCTTAGCGAGATATTGTTGGCTTGGCGGTAGATTATGGCGGCGAGTTAATTTCAATGGCGTGAGATTCACCACGTTTGCCCGTATTTTTTAAAGATGCCTGGTATAGATCAACAAAGTGCTTTGGCGTACAACAAGTACGTGACCAGTGCCCAGTCATGCCACAACGATGGCAAATACTTTCATTAGTCACCTTCTTTGGCTTCTTTTCTTTGTCATGATTCGGGCCAAAGTTAGATTTCCTAGGGCGGTTAAATTTTCTGCCACCCCTTCGAGGATTATATTCTTGCCTGCGCTTGTAGCCTTTAAAATGACCAATAATTTTCTCAGAGTTTGCATGTGCTTGAGCGATACTTTTGAGCAGCGGAGTCTAAGATCATGATTTTTGAGCGGCAATTCATTGGATTTGCTCGGCGTGAGGAGCACATAAATTAAGTAGGAGTATGTGGCAAATTGGCGTTGCGGTATTCTTTGTTGCAATACAATATTAATGGAAGGTGGAGAAAGTTTTCTCAAACGATTACGCATCGATGAAGCGTCTGCGTAACTCAATGAAACAATATCAAATAAAGCGGAGTTATAAAGTGAACCGATTTAAAAATCTTATGAAATGCGAATTTTACTGATCTATATTAACGAGAAGGATAACGGTCTTAGTATGATCATGCCTATCCTTGACCTCTTCCACGAGGTTTGAGGGTCTCGAGCGGATAAATAATATTACGAGTCTGCGAGCTCTCCTTAAAAATGACGACGAATAAAAATCGATTACATTTGCTTTATCTTTTTGCATTTGAGGTTAAGGTCTTACGTAATTGCATTTAGCAGATCTTGCCCTTGGAGGTGCATTTCCATGTCAAGGCACCAGGATAGATAATTATTTCCACTCACTTCGAGGATGTGGAATTTATTATTTTTCGTTATGGTTCCTTATTTAAGCAAAACGAAAAATATATTTAAACTTTTTTTTTAAAGCCCAAATTCCACATCCTCGAAGTGAGTGGAAATAATTATCTATCCTGGTGCCTTGACATGGAAATGCCTCAAGCAGCCTCTTCTTAGCTACAATTACGAGAAGGCAGGCTTCTAGCTCTAAGGCAGCTAAATACCTTGAGCAACCAAGTCGTCGTGAACTGCAGGGCTGTGCTCGTTAGCTCAGCTGTGAAAGAAAGAACAGTATGATCGCTGCAAAACTGTATCCTAAACCCACATCACTCAGCAAATCTCCGAGACTCTGGTACCAAATCGGTGGCTCGACGCTCAGCTTTTGTGACCTGTGACTCTCGGCAGTCCCATGCGGTATCCCTTTCAGCGATGCGTATTAGAGAAACTTTCTCCACCTTCCGAAATACTGTTGCGGCGACAACGGCATCATTGCCACATACTACGATTTAATTACGTAATACCTTCTTGGCTGGAAACTAATGAACTGGCGCTCAAATCATGATCTTGACACTGCGGCTCAAAAGCATGCTGTATGCAAGCTACAAGCGTGGCCATTACAAGGCTACAACTGCTTGACACGACTCTGTAGCGGCCGCCTGAAAATCAGCTTTGGCAGTAAGCAGTGACTGGCCTGTATTTGCCATCATTATGGCATATTTGAACTTTTAGCAGTCACGCGTAAATAAGCAGCACTGTTGTCTGCTGCAGAGCATCTTTAAATACGGGCAAGCGTGACGCCGTGCTACGCCGCAACCCCTTTGTTGAAGCGTGGCTATACCCGGTGAACTTCTCTTTATGCTGGCGCTGAAATACGTCGCAATATGCTACATTTCTTTGAAACTGCTGACCGATGAAGCTTGCTCCAGTGACCAGATGATCTTAGGCTATGATTCTAATAATTGACCTGTAAATATATTACCTTTGTGCTACAGTATAGTAAATACAATGGTATATGAGCTGATATAATATTTATTATTTTGAAGCTGTGACCTATATATATGAAACATATGATATAACACTGTGTCAGCATAAACTGCACAAGTAAACTTATAGAAAAGGAAGATGTTGTTGCGATGGGCATCAGCACCACCACCATACTGTAGTAGACACTGCGTATGACTCGTGCGTGGAGCACATGTCCATACAATACAGTCTGGCCTACGACCAGTGACACAGTTTGAGGAATGTGTTTTGCGGAAGCTCACCATCTACACTCTGTGAAAATGATAGATCAGATCTACTAGCACTAAAAGTCTCACTGTGCCTGTGACGAAGACTATTTATGAGCAAAATAAGAAATATATTGGCATGCCTAACATATGAACTTTTTAGTATCACGAAAGCTAAAAACTCTATGGAGTTCATATTATGTCTGAGCCAAACCTACTCTAACAGAGAGATTGACCAAATGCGATGGAGTGGATTATGACTCGCCTTAGTCACTACTAACGCTAATGATGAAGTAGAATGTCAAAATGCAAAGGGCACCCTTTAAGAAGATGCAGCGTATCGAAAGATTACTGGTGAAGCTTCGAAGAGAAAGCATTATCAAGCAGCTCTATGTAGGTGATCCCGCTGTTCAAGGCGAGGGTGATGTTGTGGACCAGCTACAACAAGTGGACCATTCGTATTTTATTTTTGGCGGCATCTGTAAGGTATTTGTCTGTGTGCAGCTTGATGTCACCTTTGCCGTTTGCTTGTGCGATTATAAGACGGGCACAGGAATTCACATTGTCTGATTAAAGGTATAAGGATGGATAATCTTGGTGAATTTACATCAAAGGTTTGATATATTGTGCTTCACTTTCGGAATCGAGGTTGAGCAACGTCATATATGTTATTACTGAAATGGATTGGCGAGAATCTTGATTAAACATATACAAATCGTACTGCTATTGTGAGAAACGAATCTCAACATGTCGGCAGCAGGGTCATCTTAGTTTTACTCTGACTGCCACAACAAGATTGCGCCCCACGCTGGTCTCTGATCTCACTCAATGGTTCTTGGTTATGAACCTGATGGCTACATTTCGCACCTTTGGTTGTGCGATGCGGTGCTATTACACCACGAAAAAACGAAAATGGGTCCCCGGCGCCCGTTTGGGCATTTATGTTGGGTTTAATTCACGTATCGTGGGTTCTTGGAGCGAATAGTGATCTTTCGCGCCCGGTTCGCGTTTGATTGTCATTTCAATGAGACTATGTTTCCCTCCCGATTGGGACACCTAAGAATTTGAAATGGCTGCGAAGCAAAACCCCGATTAAGGTTTTTCTCACTGGAATGAGAAAATTTTATCTCGGTCGACCGAACTCTGAGTCTGCAGCGAGGTCGGCGCATAATCCATTTACGAGCTGATAGACTTCACGATGCATTTAATGATGCTGAGTAAGCAAATCTCATACTCGGTATGAAATGCTCGGCTAGGATAGCTATTCGAAGGACAAGCTAAAATGGTTGAAAATCCCCATTGTTGAGCGTGGTAGACAATGAATCAAAAATTTTACTATTCTCGCTGAAAGGAAAAAGACCTCGAAACGTTGTGCTTGCTCTGCTTAATACGCTGGCGGCATTAAACACCACAACGAAATGCGAGAATTCCGGTACATGTGTAATGAACTAGGATAAATAATAAAATCATCGTGATGATATTTTACGATATGAACCTTTCACTCGTAATGACACCGCAATATAATGGCAGTAGATTAAAGGCAAGGTGATATAAGTGGGGTAATGTAAGGCTGAATTAGCTACAGCTAAATGAGAGGTTTTGGACCCATAACTCGCATCTAGATAATGCATAAACCCCGTTGGATATAAATGGGTATTTGTCCAGGAAACGAGAAATGAGAAAAAGCGGAGGTTGTAGGGTATAAAGCTAGACTAATTTGCCTAAAGTTCTACGAGACACAGGTTATTATGATGAGTTTATATTCACCTGTGATGGATATGATACATTTCGTTTACCTCATTAATTACGGGTACTCTTTGAAAAATTGGAAATGCGTCTTATGGATTTACATTGTGAAGCGGCATATCCTATATGGCTCAGAACTCGGATATTTATATGAAAATTCAGGGATTCAAAATGCACGATGCATGCACTCCCATGACTTATTCTCAATAAAATTGCAAAAGATCTTTATGCAGATTAAGCGATCAGGTCGTGTGGTAGCCAGCTAAGTGAGTACTAATTAAGGAAGGAATTTAAAATGATCCTATCTGCTATCTTGTGTTGATAGAAAATCGGCGGCGAACTGCAATGTAATAGTTTATGTCGGCGATCTCATTTAGTGGGGCTTGGCGTAGCTAAGCTAGCGAGTATTGAAAAAGGAGTTTGAAGTTAAAGATTTGAATGGCTCAAACTTTTGTCTTGATCTCGAAACTTGAGCATAAAGCAAATATCGTTCATCAATAAATACGACAGATTGCAAAAGCTTCAGCATGAACAGATTGGCTCACCTATATTTAAAGACTAGATTGAAAACCGGTTTTAGGTCTGGCATCGATGAAAGATACTGGTCTGTCTACGTATGTACGGTGAGAGGCTTTTCCCATGCCGAGGGCTTGCAGGACATCGCTACTGCACGTAGAATTACATTTTCCAGCTTCCACGTTACTAGTCCCAGGCTGAAGCTGAGATTTCTTGAATAAGTAAGCGCTCAACCTGAGCAGAACTGGTCTCGAGAATACACCTGCAATTTAGTGAATATTACGTCTTTGAATCTGTTTGCCTACCGCTTCTGCTGTTATTCATTCACTGTTGCGTAACGCCATTTGCAGATTCTACAAAGCAATCGGCAGCAAAAGCTAAATGCTAACAACTACAGACTAACACCCATATGGCGGAAGAAAATGTGTTTGGGTAGATCAGGCCCGCAACACATATTCTGGTGTGACAGCAACTAGTTATATTCTCCACTATAATTATGAGCATATCTTTGTATGAAAGTTGGGGAGGAATATATAAGAGTTAGGACCAAGCATATCTCGTAGTACATACTCGAGCCAGTCATTTTGGGTGTGTTAAAATTCAATCATACATTCTTTGCGGATCTTTCTAAATCATTGGTATCTGGCAAGTTCATAAAATGCAGATTAGCTGGCCCGGCATTCAGCTATATATTGAGAAATATTATGTGACGTATGTCTTTACCACATCAGTTACCTATCCCATTAGTGACATCAGAGCAGTATGCATCCATGAGGATCATAAAGGTATGCAGCTATTACCAGCATGCGGTTTTTATTCATTTAGTTTTAAGAACTGCTGAGAAGATATCGTTACGATACTCGCAATGAGGTGCGAAGAGTGTGTAAATGAGATGAGCTATTCATTATATTGTGCTTATTATATTTACGTTAAGCAACTATATAAATCGATGAATATTCAATGTACCTAACCATGGCACAGCCATGCTACGATACGTATGAATACTTTATACCACTGTGTGTTCTATGTAATATCGGCATTAATATGTCATCTGTGTTATAAATAGAAAACACAGATTTTAATAGGTAATGTAGAAAAGCTCCTGCGAAAGAAAGTGAAGAAAGAAAACTCTCGATAACTAAATTTTCCCTCGGCTACTACTTAATTTGGTGACTTTATCTGCTTCTGCTCTACTACTACATCTATCTATTCACTGCAACATATTACGATAATATATATATATATATATATATATATATATATATATATATATATATATATATATATATATATATATATATATATATATATATATATATATATATATATATATTTTTTTTTTTTCTCTTTCATGAAACAAAACTTTTTCTTGGCTTTTTTATTTTCTTAGTACGGGTTCCAAATGAAGCCTTACTTAAGGTTATGAGATTTTCAACTAAATAACGGTCTGGACAATTTTTTTTAAGGATTATTTTAATTCAAATATTTTAGTTACAATTATTATATAAATAATATGTGGATTTAAAATAAATAAAATTAATTTAACCAGAAAATTTATATATAAATAATTAATAAAAATTATTTAGGGTATTTTAGGTCATCCGTAACATGCAAGAAAATAAGAAAATTGAAAAAAATAGTTCACTATATCTATATGGACCCTACGGAAAAAATTTATCTTAATGCCCATGCATAACTCCATTTAAGTGTTTAGAATGGGACTAACTTTAAGTGTAGCTTTCAAAAAAAATTATCTTAATCGTTTTTAAAAAAATGATTAAACAAATTTTGAGAAAGTATATCTGTTAATAATTTAATTTTATTTATATCAAAATTGTCATGAATAATCAATTGAAAGAAGTTTTATTTATTATTATTTTTAATTTTAGTTTTTTCATCGAACTATTTTCCTATTAAGTAAATGGTCAGTGGTCTATTTGATAATTTTTTGTTTTTAAATAAAAAATTAGGAAAAACACATTCAAGAACAGGAAACCATTTTCAAATTCTAGATTTAAAAAATGGAAAATAGGGTGTTTTAAAATAATTACCAAATGGCTGTCAAAAAAAAAAGCCCAAATGGATAATAGGGCTTTTAAAATTAATATATAATAAGAAAATAGTTGCTTTTTGTTTAAAGAGAAAAATAATTTAATTGATTCAAACTAGTAATGCATTGATAGAAACATATAATCAAATTCGTTAAAAGCCATAAAGAATGAAACAACATTCAGATTAGTAGCATAATAAAACAACTTCGAGATCTATCATTAGATAGTTAGGAGTCTTGTGACACCACAAAATCAAGGGATCCGTTGATCCAGCCGCGAAATGCACAGTAGATATCGTGTACTTCGATATCACCGTTACATCGCCATTTATCAGAATTCATAATTTAACAAATCGGACAAAGTTTTTTGTACGGATAACTTTATCCAAAACTCAACCTATACAATATACCATAACATGATCCATCCAAGACCCAATATAACACAACGACCATATCAGGTCCATTTATCTACATTCATATAAAAACATGCAAGACTATATTAAAAACAGTCCATATGAGTTTAATTACAACTCTCTTACATAAAAGTACATGTCAAAACTAGTTTTCTCCAAAACTTTTACAAAAGGGGTTGTGAAAGCCACAAGTTGGCTTTCTTCATTCTTGCAGCCTCGAATGAAAGCCATCCACCAACGTATATCCCACACCTGAAATGTTTTCCCGTATAAGGTGAGCCACGCCCAATAGAGTAATTCCTATGAAGCTGACTTGTACAGATGCGCGTGCGATGTTGCATTCGACCAATTCATATTCACATCAACATTCCAAGTAAGAATATGCAAATTCTAAGTTAGAATTCTACATGTCATGCTGTGAAATGAGATGAAACTTACTCGTGCACCATACCCCGAGTCTTCACTAACTCCCATCAGATAATGCAATATCAATGTGTAATAAAATCTGTTATTGATGAATTAAATCTAATAATCCTATTGAAATAAAAGTCATGTGTTTATAAATTAAAACTCGTTGGATGTTACACCTCGAATGATCACTTCATAAACAAAACCATGTGTTTTTATGGGTATCAGATTTTGGAATTACACCTTCGACCGTGAAGCCTATCTACGCACAGACTTTCACCGTCGAGATGTATGAACTATCTTGGGTCTCTCACCAGTGTCTAGCCCTTTTGTTATACCTAACCTGAGTTTTCCGCCTTCATGAGCACACATAAGACTACAGCCGGGCTTATGTTCCGGCGGTGCAAAGCATATTCTTGTACGACATTTGGAATTAACACTTTTTGGTGGGCAGCGTAACACCTAAGTGTCTCCGATCAGTTTATTACATGTTTGAGGTATAATAAAGAGAGTGAGTGTATTTTTGGAAATTTAAGTGCTAAGGATAAAATGGTAATTATCAAATTAAAGACTTAAAGGTCATAAAACAAGAAGATTATATGCTATTGTAGGAATTTAGATAAGTTCAAGTCACGCCTCTTGTAAAACCCGTGAAAATTTTAAATTTAAGAATTTTTCGGATAAGAGACAACGATAATTTCTTGAAATAGTACGGAGAAAGTTGGGGGTTTTTCTAGATCTCGGATAATGAAGCGGATTGCTTGGAATCGTCATTGAAAATTAGCTCTGTCGAATTTCGTTGAATTAGAGATGGTTGGAATTTCACGTATTTCGAGTAAACGCGTGTCGGGTGACACATGGCGAGCCATGTGGATAGCACATAAACCATGTGGTAACTAGCGACTCATATCTAATACCTCTTTTAAAAAACATGCATGTGTATTTATAGCATACCATGTGTCTAACATGTAACTCTAATGAGCTATAAATAGGCATGAAATGATTCATTTCATACGTGACAAGCTTGATCAGTAGAGGACGACAAGGAGAAAGGAGAGGAGAAGGAAAAGAGAAAGGGAGGAAAGGAGAAGAGAAAGGGAGGAAGGGAAAGGAGAAAGGGAGGAAAGGGAGGGAAAAGGAAGAAGAAGAGAAGAAGAAAGGGGAGGAAGAGAGAGGAAAAAGAAAGAGAGAGAAGAAAGGAGTGTTGCGCAGTGAGCAGCCGGACGGAAAAAGAACCGGAAGCTACTTATTTACAAGAGTGGGTTTCGCCTGCCCGGATTTTACACCTGAGAGTGTGTAATGGCCTCACAGTTTACGTCGTTCGGCAATTGTATGTTAGTGTGGTTTGTTTGTGATTGTGTGATGGTCAAAGACCAGGTTTAAGGAGTTTCGGGACTGTCGAGGCCCGAACAACGTGATTGCAGGATGGCAAATCGAAGCGGGGAGTAATAAGCCGGGGTGTGCCCAATTTCCGCACACCCTTGTGAATTGGTAGCGTCAACTTTGGGCTGACCATAACTTTCGATTCGAACCAGGTCGATGCGTTCTTGGGACTCACTTGGGAAGCTCTCTTTGAGTCTAGAATTTAATTAAATAAATTTCTCAGCCAAAATGTAGGCTGAACAGTAGGCTGGAGTCACGGATAGTTGAGAATAGTCGAGTTCACGGTTCAGGAACCACGTTTGAGCAGGTTTATGTCGAAATACGTGGGGTACGCATATGGCCCGAAGCGAGGAGGTGTGTGTTGGATGTTTTTGTGTGGTATTTAAAATTGGACTTTACGGACGGCTAGAAGGTCAGTTATTTCTTAAGTGAAGCATGGCCGGATTTATGGGGAATGGCTAATGTGTGTTATTGTCATGAATCAATGACATGTCGAATATGTGAAATTATGTGATAAAGATGGAAATAATTATATGCATCATCAGATGACTGGACATACTATGTCTCGCCCAAGAATATGAATTATGGCATTACTTGCCTAAGTAATGGTTGGAATTATTTTAATACATGCTTGAATGATGTGTTGACATGAATAAACTGAATGATAGAAAAGATGTAGTGCATGCTTATGTGATGTATTGATTTGAATATGTGGAATATTAACATGACTGCATGGGCGCGTTAAATATATGAAATGTTGTGTGAATGGGATAATGAGCGTCAAAGACACACATAGTGTAATGGATGCACGTCCATGTGTCTTCATACATTGGTCACGTGGTTTGAGGCAAAGTAAGGTACAAACAGCATTGTATCAAAAAGCAGAATACCACATTATACTTAAAGCGTTGCTCATGGTACTGATTTCGCACCGGTGGTTGTGTTGAATCGTGTGGGCTTGGGAATAGGACGAAGTCCAATTGAGTTCCGTTGTTAAACGAAAATGGAAATGAAATGTGTTCCGCGTAGCAAGTAGTGTGATACACCCCCCCGTGAAAAGCCCGAAACCCGGTTAGACAAACAGATCCAACGGAAAGCCCGAAAATTGCCTGGAGGGGTGTAAGAGATTCCGCCATGAGACTCCCGAAAAGTTATGATGCCCAAAAAGACACGAAACGATTAACAATGTCACATAGACTACGGTCAGGAGATGAGCCGGACTCCATCAAGATTGGATTTCCATTGGCACTTCAGATTGGTGGGGGCCTGAGGTCGACCCTGTGACGCATGTGAGAGGTCGTCTCATACATGCATGTAGATTTTTCCCAGCGATAGACAACATGTATGCAACGGATCGGGTTGTCGGGTTCGACCGTGAAACGATCATTCGCAGATGCGGCACCTACCGGGAAATAAAATTCAGAGGGATTTTATCTCTACTGGCTGGGCAGCTCACCCCGCCGTGACCTCCTTTCGTGCACAAGACAAAGACAAAAGTGCACGACGCCTCCTGTGAGGCCTGGATTATGAAGTGGGCCTGACCAGCGCCTTGATTCTGTTCTTATGTATATATTAGAACGAACTGCTTTAATATATTTTTTGTATTAAGAGGATAATAACTCTGTGATCTATAGAAATGCATGGTCTTGTAACCGTATGGACACGAGTATGGATGATGGGCCCTATTATTAGGTCATTTTACTAAGTATGGGTCTCATGATGAGACACATTGTAGCTTCCGCAGTCGACGATGGTCCCGGACCCCCGGCCTCGGGGTGTCACACCTCTTTTACCATCTAACTTGTGATGCCCCAACACGGGTGCTCGACACCACTTCAGAACTATCTTTACTTTTTCATACCATTAACTCGTTTCATTCATGTATCGGTTAAACATTAATTTGAAATATATTCCAGAAGAATGTATTACAAAATATATTCAAAACTCCATAAATGGGAGTGTTCAACATATACAAATTTTTACATTGCTTACAAAAGCAAAACATATACAAATAAAAAAAAAAAGACCAAAAGGTCTTCAGTGGGCACCTAGTAGTGTGTTGGCCTTGGTTACTGATGTGGATTGTCCGGGCTTCTAGTTCTTGCTTCTCCTGTACCTACATGGATGAAACACCCTTGCTAAGCTTATAGCTTATGAAATAATATGTGGTTTAATTCTCTAATAAGGGTTATCACACTTAGACAATCAGATTTAACTTTAACATTCATTTACATATACACATGTTTATTCATGTTTTTGGAATGATATCATTTATAGATATGCTTCTGCTATATTATATCATAATGTGATTCGCCTTATCATGTTTCATTTCATATCATCTTTTTTATTTACATTTTCGCTTTTATCAGACTTATCATCAGATAACGATCATCACATAGAAATGCTATGTTTCTCACATCATGTCATGTCATTTGCATATTCTTGTCATTTATCTTATGTTTCATGCATGCAAATACCTTAGAAGTAGATACGGGAACTATAAGGACTCAAAGGTGCTATAATTATTGTACGAGATAATGGACTATAAGGACTCGAATGTTCTGCTATCATTGTACGAGACAATGACCATTGATTCGCTAAAATCGTAGCATGCACAGGGTAGAGATTTGGTGCTCTGAATCAAAAATATTTATAAACCTAAACCTCTTACTTCCGTAGCATAGCTACTACAGTATAGTGGCTCTAGGGTTGAACACAGGGATGGGTTTTCTTCAGGTAAGGTGAATCAATAAATTGATTCAAAATGGTGATTTTACTCGATTTTGGGTTTTCATAAAAAATAAGAGGGTTATGATTTAAAAACTGCAACTAAAATGTAATAAAATGTAAAAAGAACTCCTCGGGGCCTCTGCCACTCGGGGTTTTGTAGGTTCTAGCACCGAGAGGTCCCTGTCCTTTTTCCTCACGTTGGGAGAATGACCTATAGTCATTTCCCGAACCGCGATCTTCAATAAATTTATAAACCTAACCCTAATAGTTTTCCTCTTGAGATATAACATTTATTGATCATTAATGTTTCAAGACAATAAAAACTGATCATTTGATTTACCCTACAGTGACAAATAAATGGCAACTAAACGAGCCTCAGTGGATCTAGCAATAAGCATCCACTAAACCCTAAAAGATTGTCAATTACTGGTCAATCAGAATACATCAAAAGGATTTAAACCTATAGTGAGAGAAAGACAAAAATGACATCAATCGTCATAAAAACATGAGGATCAAAGCAGCTTACCTCAAAACCTCAGCCTAAGAGCGCCCTACTTTTTAAGGATAAGTAGGCGGAGAAAATGAGAAGAAAATAAAGTGAGAGTCAAAGCTTTCACGCCCCAAAATTTATCAGCTTCCCGCCCGCATGTACAAAGCCTTGACTGAGCCTTCTATATTGCTTAGAACAAGGTAAATTACAAAAAAGTATGAACTACCAAAAATACATAGAGGGTGGTTTGGGAAAAAGTTACAAAAAGTGGTCAAAATAATAAACAGATTGACAGAAGGTGGTTATGGAAAATCTGTAACTCAAGGAAGTTCGCAGGTCGTAAAATTTCTCAACCTTGCAAAATTCCTGCAGGGACCAATTCCTTTTATTTTATGCTCCATTTTCCTTCTGGCTTCTGACCCACAACTATTGAGTTCGGCTTAGATTTTTCATGTTTGAGTCGACTCAACAATTTGGCGAGTTTAGCTTGCATAAACTACAAAAATACCCACAAAATGAGATTAGTAGTAAAGCCAGGAACTTAATATGCCAATTAGGTTAATTAAGTTGATTAGTACACAAAAAGTGCTCAAAACCTGCAATAAACAAGGCTCAAAATAGCACTATTTGGGCACTAATCACTTCCTTAACTGACACATTGCTAGTCCCTTAGCAATGACAGAAAGAAAGAGAGAGCAAACAAATTATGTTCACAAAAACAATGGTATTTCAAAAAGAATGTAAATAAGTAATGCCTAATCCTCAGTATGAATCACCAAGACTACCCAATAACCATCTTAAGAGAATGAATGCCATACAGAATCAAGTTTCAGAAGAGCATCAAACTCAAGAGAATCAACCTGAAACTTCCACCAAAATCTAAGTGTTTATATGATCCATTTTTAACAATCAACTGTTAAACTGCACTCTCTTCCCAACCAAGCTACTGCCCTAACCTAGAACATTGATCGACCTAAATAAATCAAGATCCACACTTATTCCATAATTCCAATCAGCATCAAGGCCAGGTGCACGCCGAGGAATCGACTACCAAAGTCCATGTAATTGTGTGGATCCACCGGCTGACTCCAACCAATTAAGGCTTAGGGCATCAAGTCATAAGGGTCTTTTAACCACTAACTCTTCAGGTTTTACCCCGGACTCCGAATGATTTTGAAACTCCAGCATCTACAACTCCCTAAACTTCACCCATCCACCCATGTAGCGGGCACTAAGTCGGTGACTCCCAACCAGTTGGCTTAGGGCACCAGGCTTTCAAGACTTTCGCCGTATACCCCCTGTGGACCACTCTGTTTCATGGGTGCCACAAGATCTTTTCTTTTTTTTCTTTTTCTTTTCTTTTTTCTTTTCACTTCTTTTTATTTGAAGACTTATTGGTATTCTTTCTATGTGGATCCTTAACTTATTCAAGGTGGCTAAATCTAAACTAGCTATCAAGTTATTGTGCGCTAGAGGCTAGGCGCTTTTCAGGTTATCATTAAACCCAATAAAAACTGTGGTTAGTTGAAGGTGGAAGAAAATGTTGAAAACAATGAGACTTCAATTGGTCATTCACTAATCATGCATGGAACTAAATCTACATTACAGAATTGATGTTGTTCCGTTTTTCAACCTATGTGCTAGGCAAACACAAAAAAAAAAAAAAATTGTGTGATTTTGAAGCCATAAATGTGAGCTGTATGGTATGTATAAAAAGAAATGCGACTAGATTTTCAGCTTTACAAACAAAAACTAATAGCTTCAACAAAAGGGTAAACAACAAGCCTCTGGACATCATAAAATGGGTTTTGCTCAAAATAGCAACAAAAAGCATGAATATAAAAGCCACTTCCTTCACTAACTCTCGCTCCCCCCAACCAAATGTCACATTGTCCGCAATGGGGCCCGGATTGGACAGTTAGAGAAGGAAGTGCTACCTCCTCAATGTGTAGCTGGTGGAAGGTCATCCTCATCTCGCACAGGTGTTGGGCTGCGTAGCCGGAGGAGGGTCACATCACTGCAAGGTGTCAAGAGGAGCCAGGGCTACGCAAAGGTACTGGAATTGAAGGAGGATGAACCGGGCAGGCCCGGCGTGCACCGATGGGGAAATCGAGGGTGTGCCCAGATTCGACCTGCACGAGGATGGCCTCGATTGCAGGCGAGGCGACTAAGGCAGCCATCCTCTCGACTAGGATCGCATGGGCACCGCAAAGGATGTCAAGTGACGGAGAAGGTGCGAATCGCATCCATACGGCCAGAAATCCCTAGTAGAAATTTATGATATTCGAAGTGAGGTGGCATTGATGAACCTGGCCCAACTAAGTCCGTATGAGCCGTGGCAGCCAGGGTCGGGTGGGCTTCTGAGGTACAGAGGATGCGTGAGCCGCTGGGTAATGGAGCAAAGGGTAGCTAGAGTCGGAACCGATGATGTTGAATATGGTGCTCCTTCCTCGTAACGCCCAAAACCCTAAAATTTTTATAATAATTCTTATTATATATTCCTCGTACGAATCGAGTCAAACTGGGCTTTTCCAGAAATTTGATAAATTGACAAATTGTGAAATGTAAATTGAAAGTGTGAGCATATGATTTAATATTATATGCTAAAATGAGAAATTGAGTGAACCCAAAATAAACCCAAGTGAAAAAGGGCAAATGTGGAAAAATCTAAATGTATGACTCCAAGCGGTCAATTGTTATAAAGAATAAATGTCTAAGTGAATTTATGATAAATGAATGGGGCCAAAGTGTATAATAGGAGACTAAATGGAAAATTGATTTATCGTGGCCAAACAAGGCCTTATGAGGAACAAGTGATTTAAGACCAAAAAGAGGAAAAATGAGAATTGAGAATAGGGTGGAAGGCCAAACATCGCCTTACACTTAAGTGGGATTTTTAAAGACCAAAAGAGGTCTTTGGGAGCTCATTTTTTAGCCATCCCGTTTTTGGAGGAGAAGAGAGGAGAAAAAGGGAGAAGGAGCTAGGGTTTCCAAGAGATCAAGCTTTGGTGTGATTCTTTCCCACCTTTGTTTCTAAAAAGATCAAACAACCTACGTTAGAACGACTAAGAGATAAGGAAGAAAACCAAACCCTAACTCCTCTTTTATGATTTTGATTTTTCGGGGGAAGCCCTAACTTAAGAAAAGAGGCTTTCATTGATTCTAAACCACTTTGGAGCTTGTTTCTTGGTGCATTCCACGCGGATTTTTTGATATGGGACGACCGAGAAGGTCAGCGGAAGAAAAATGTGAAAATGCCAAAATCAAGCATTTGCAAAATCCTCGAGGTGGTACTGGTACCAAAGTGGTACCAAGATGCAAGGCGCGGTACCGGCATTCACTAAACCTGCACCGGTATTTCACCGGGCAAAGGATGATCGCGTACCGGCATCAGCCAAAGTGGTACCGGCATTCACTACTTCCAACAGCCCCGTTTGGTGCACATTTTTGCACCGTTGTCCCGCATTAGCATACCAATGTTAGTGGACCCTAGTTAAATGATTAAATTCGGGTTCAAATAGCGATAGAACTAAGTAATCTAGTATTAGTATACAGATGTTATTTAGGGACCCTAAGGAAAATGATTAATGGGGGTTCAAATAAGGATAGAACTAAGTGAAGAAAGCGTCACAGTACCTACGCCGCAGCAAAGTAGGACTTAGTGTCTCTAACCATAAGTTGATAACGAAAATAAATTTGTAATTCAACAAAATTGTTTTATCCACTAAAGTCATGAATGTTATTGACTAGGGACGGGTGATGATATTTAACCTAGGACCGAGATCGAAGAGAAGAAACTAGATTCAACAACTTCGGTTTGTTCTCTGACTCTATTCTTATTTTAAGTATTTTGGTAATTCTGATAAATATGAAATATGTTATGAATGAGTATATGAACATGATATAAAATAGGTACATAGATTGAGTATATTTTGAAAGATAATACAGTGAATATGAAATTGAAATGTGATATTTGAAGGCCCGAATGAATGTAGTGTCATCAGATTGTAAACTGAATCGGTCTTGACATCTTGAATCGAATGATATACGAATAGATATTTGGCCAAGATTCTGATGACGTCGTCGCTGAAAGGCACTCAAATTTTCAATGTCCGGCAGGCGGGATGCACCCGATCTTCATCCGTCATGATGGCGTATGACATTGAATAAATGTCCCATGGCGGATGCACCAATCGACATCCCGTCGTGATGGGCGTATGGCATTTAAAGTGATACCATGTCGGGGTGCGCCGAGCGACGTTGTAATCGTCTGGCGATGGGAGGTAGTTATTAAATGTGTAAACGCATTCTGGGAATGATAATAAGGCGGGATTCATCATACGAATCCGTCGATAGCATTTGAATAGTGATGAAATAACAAACATTGTAGTGTAAATGGGATTTTATGTATGCGGCAAATCTATCATTTGAATCGTGAATTGAATTAATGCATTGAAATTGCATGTTGTGATATGATAAATAGGAATTATGTAAAAGAATGAAAACTTAATGAAATTGGAAACTGTAAGATCTAATAAATGAATAATTATAATAGGCATGGTTTAATGTTAAATGCATGACAAGTTTAATTAAGATATTAGAGCCGAAACATAGAACCACTAAGCATAGAAATGTAGCGTATAGTTTTATCTATGCGCATGTTTCGAGTGAGCGATAAGAAGACAAGATCGTGAAGCGCGAGTCATAAAGCAAGTTAACGGGTATAAGTACATACCCCGCCATGCACATATCATTTCCTTTTTGAACATGGAATATTTTGTGAACAAAATAGTTGAACTTTGGAACTAATGTTTTGTTTTGTATATCATTTTGAAAGGGCATAAAATGCCTTCACTATAATTGCATTTTATGAAATGTAAATGTTTGTGGGCCTACCATTTGAAAATGCTTACGCAGAAATCGAAAACCTAAAGAGAAATAACATAAAGAAAATGTTTGATAAGATAATTGAACGTCGGAATGCGGGCTCTGGTTGGATCTATCAGGTCGAAACGGGGATTTGGAGTCGCGACACTTTTAGCAGAAAAAAGCGAAATAAAATGTAAGTAAAAAAAGAATTAAGCAGGCGTCCTTAGGATTGGTTCGGACTATGTGGGTCGGGTAGAGACTCGAGTCGCTTCATCCTCTGTATGCATTGCGGCGGCTGCTCCTATAGGAGGTCAGTGCCAGGATGGTCAGCAGTTGGATTTGAAGGCGGGAGGTGATAAAACGGGGCATAATCTGCCATGCATCCCAGCAGTGGGACGGCCTCACAATCCTCGACGGCATCTTTGGGCTCGGCTGCAGGAAGCCAGATGCTCTAATACTTACAGCATAAGAGTCTGCGAGAACGGGAGGAAATGGACTCGGCTCGGGTCGATTCTGCGGTGGACCTTGTCTCAAAAATCGACAAAGTCATGACTCAAACACCGATAGGGCTGAACCAAAAGCCTTCGAAGATGCGGTATAGAGCCTCCAAGATAGCTCATCTCCTCTGTATAAGATGCTGGAACGGAAACAGATTGGACCGCAAAATATGATTGATAAGGAGCATATGCGGGGGAAGCTGCCTCTTGAACAAGATAGACCCGACTGTCGTGTCTTGGGATAATAAACGAACCATCTCCCTGGTAGAGGGATGGGGCCATTGTTTGTAATCGGCTGTGTTGGCAAGGACCACCGGCAGATTGAATGTAGCTGCGATATCTGTGGCCCAAAGTATCCCTGGTCGGCCATCAATAGCAAAATGAATAGCAGTCGGATTAGGCACTTGCTTGGATGTCATAGTGTGGTAGAACTCCATGACCACCCGGGGGTAGAAAAACCGGTGTGGGGTCATAAATGGCTCCGGGAGTACCCTGCGCACTAGGCTGCATAGAATCCCATGAGCTTTCGAATGTCACGACAAGGCGAAGATCATAATAAACTTTGCTATGCGAGTCACAATCTTCTGGTAAGAATTTATGGCAATAGAGTTGTGAGTGGGCGGCCAAGTCGCTGATGATCGACGGACAAATCAAGGGAGATCTCAATGGGGCCCAGTTAGGTGAGTGAATGGGGCTCCACAGGGCCTCGCTGGAAGACTCCCTGGGCCGGGTTCGGGCCCTTTTGGAAGGTGGGGCCCTCTGGGTTGGCCTTGGATGTGGAGGAGATGGGGGAGTGGGACCAACTCTAGTAGCATGCTCTGCGTGGGCGGGGAGTAGGGCGGCAAGAGCGCAGAAGCAACCAAGGATCAAGGCTATCGGTGAAGCACGGATGTATCGGTGGTGGATTTTACGAAATCTCGGAAATATCGGAAAACTCAGATGCAGATATTTTTATAAAATATCGATTATTAAAATTTTCATATTTTAATTATATAGATTATGAGAATGATTCATATCTTAATTAAGGTAGATTAAAATCAAATGGATTAGTAATTATTAAATTAAATATGTTATATTTAATATATTATTAAGATATTATTATGTTAAAGAAATATTATTTATTTGTTTTGTTATTATTATAAATATTATGTAGATAGTGAGGAGATTCAAAAATATTACATATATTCTCTAATTTTAAATTTTTAAATAGTATTATTTTATTTCTTTTCCTTTTTCAAATTAATATTTGATTTTAAAAATATTATAAGTTATAATGTAAAATAAAATAAAATAAATATTATAAAGGGATTATGAACAAAATAAATAATAAGAGAGAAAGATATATATAAAAGTGCACTATATATAATAAGTATAATCAGCTGACTTGGTGGTTGGAGGGGTGCCACTTCCGGGCTTTGGGTGGGTTAGAAACCCTTTAATGATTTTACTGTATTTTGGAACCGAGGAAAATATCGGATTTTTCGGCGAAATATCGGCGATTTTTCCCACGATTTTCTGCCGTTTTTTCTTCCCGATTTTTTTTTCGGAATCGTTTCCATGCGCCCAAAGGCCAGTTTTTCGGTCGATACGTCCGGTCGAAGAATCCAGATTTTGTTCAACGGGCATGACAAACCTGGCTGTCATGATGACGAGGGATAAGCACTTTCTGGCCCCAAGCGAATGATATGATGGGTGCGACAATGGCGCGGTGGAGTGGAAGTGTAATGTGCTTGTGTGTGTGATGATAGGGCCGGGATTGGACCCGCCAATAGGGGGAGGAGAAGAGCAGTGCACCCGGGGCCTGAATCTGTGCCCTTCGCAAGGGAAGGAGATGGAGGGAATGGGAGGAGGATTGGAAGGTTTAACCCATTTAATGTTCATAAATGGGTGTTAAATGAGACTCGAAAATCCGGGAGTGAATGTGTTGGGCGGGAAGCGAAGGTTGCGAGAGGCGAAGGAGGAGAGATGGAAGCAGTCTGAGCATAGAGAAATTTCGTAACCACGTTGGTAGGTTCACGAGGAATTTCACACTTGTGCGAGATTTACATGGCCGTGAAGAACTCGCAAACTGGAAATTTCTGCATTTGCGATGACCCTACCCTCGTCTTTCTGCCAAAAGAACAAATTCGCAGGTATGCTAATGAAGATGGGAAAATCTATTCAGAAAGAAAAACTAAACTAGAGCCAAGGAATTATCACGAAACCATGAAATAAAACGAAATTAAATTAAAAAAAATAATTCATGACAAAATTTTGGGGTGGCACATAAGTCTGCAAGACCACACCTATGCAAGATGTACTTTTTGGATTCATGGGGGTCGGAGAGAATCTCCTCCATATGCTGTACCATCTTTGTGTGCATAGGGCTTCGGAGTCTTTGCCCATTGACCTTGAACACCTATTGTCTTTAGAATTAGAAGGTCGGCTGATCAAATTTAGGGAGTGGAGCTTGATGGATGATGAGTGGACTGTGACCTATCGGGGGTCAGTTGACAACCGTCGACCGCGGAACTCGTGGATCTTCGAGTTACGGCAGCCATTTCGCGAAAATCGGGGCGGAGTGCTCCTTTGTACGGGGAGCTCTACCCCGAGTCTGACTGTCCCGATGTCAGTGATGACCACACGGGGTGTAACAGGAATTAAGAATAATGGCCATGGGCCTGCATCAATACTGAACATATAAACACATGGTAATAAAACCATAGTCCAAGAGTTTAAATTACATCACTCTTATACAAATAGTACAGAAACCTATATATATTTACAAATATATATTAAAGCCCTAATCCGGCTTTCTTCATATGTCACTGATCCCGAATGCGGGTCGGCCCGTCTGCACCTAACTTGTACGAAGGGGGTCCCGATGGGGTGAGCAAAGCCAGTGTGATAAATCTCTAAGAGCGCTACTCCACGTACAAGTGCGCGTCTGATGGTCGCATAATCAAACACACATCCAAGTCTGACATACCCGTATTTACTGAATATACACATGTAAACAGATAAGGACTTCGACTCACCATGTACCCATTATACCCGAGATCTCATTTGGCTCCATCCCCTTTCGATATGTCATTGAGTAATATATCCCGAGTCACTCCTTGGAAGCTCGTCTCTCACATCATATCATGTGTGACAAGCATCCTTTGTATTACAAGTGACCAGTATCAGGCCCTCACCGGCTCCATTACCCCTGATACGAAGTGTCGATGGCGACAAATCCCAAGTCGATCCAGGCTCATCACGCAACCCGAAGTCTATGTGATAAACATGACCGTGTGTCTTCTTTGGGCAACATAACTTTTAGGTAAATCTACTTGAGTCTCTTACCCATACAGGAACTATGATATCGAGTTCTCTTACTCATACGCCTCGAGTTCTGCGACTCCCTCGAACGCATTACGCCGCTGGATGAAACCATTTCCAAACAAAGGTATTTGTTTTTAGCAGTGAACAACCCTCGGAAGTATAAATAGTGACCAGGACTGCGATAATCCTATTTTGTGGACAACCCTCAGAGTCATACCTCATATCATTTGGCGGAGACTGAAGCGATTATTAATGTGGACCACCGCCGATAAATAATATTGTTGGTTAGCCTCCAGAAGCTTGATTCTCTCAAGAAACCACCTCATTGCACTCACTCCTATTGTGCCTAGGGTGCCCCGGGGTACATAGAAATACGATGAGCCATTTCCATTTCCTTAACGTGCGATATTTGGGCGTTGTCCCTAATGGCTGACCCACTGAGTAGCACCTACTATGGTGTTGATCACAGCAAGTGTACTCCGACCTGCATCGAACCTGCCCTAACACAGTGTCAGTCTCAGCTATGCACTCACACCTAATTTCTAGGTTGCAGTGCATATGGAATGCATGATCACCAACTCCAACACATTCATGCTAATAAATTCACACATATATATTAACATAGTGCAATCACATAAAGCATGTTATGCAATTCTGATCAATTACACGAATTAGCTCACATGGGGTAATTAACAAACCGCAATAAATTATTTTGAATCACTCAACCATACACACAAATGGCCCCGAATCTCATGCCATATAAAGCAGGGCACCTCTTGGTCCGCCTGCGGTTCATCATAGGTATTGTGATACAAAACACACCCACAAGCAGAAGACATCAGTCTAGAGGCAAAACGAACCTCGACCACGGTCCGGGGACTGACTTGAAAATAGTCGAAAATTACTGTCATAGTGTCTAAAAACGATCTTGAAAAATTCAGCTTATTGTTCGAAACTTGATCCAAAGAAATTAACTTGATTTGTCAAAACAGTGAGAATTTCTAAAAATTCATATATCGGTCGAGGTGAGAAGCGAGAATTACGGCCTTTCCGTCCTCTAAGCCAATCTCGAGTCATTATGTGCTGGGGATGAAAGAAGAAAATGTACAAGTAGGAAAATTTCCTACCTCGTGGAATTTATTCGACTCAACTTTTTGGTGTCCGCGGCGTAGCTCTGTCCCGTCAGATCTTTTATCTTCGATCCAGATAAAAACACCTTGCGTCAGATTTTAGTAGATACGAGAAAGAAACAAAGAGAAGAAAAATAAAAAAAATAAAAAAATAAAATCTCTCTCCACCTATTCTCACGCCCTCTCTTTGCCGACTAATCCCCTTCTCCTCTTTTGATTGATTTTTTTCATTTTATTATTATTATAATAATAATATTATATTATTATTATTATTATTATTTGATACATAACTTATATTGCCTCATTGGTCGTTTCTCTCTAGAAAAAATTTTATTTCTTCGGTTGATTATTTTAAAATGAACTTTAGCTCGAAACCATTTTTAGAATTTTGAGATTTTTCGTACAAATCTCGTCCCTGAAATACTGGCGACTTATCACCTAAAAAATCGTAAAATATTCTGGAGTTGTCTCGGAGGTGATGAAACTTTTTAAGGCGCTCGTTCGTGAGGGCCAGGGCTGGCTGTCGGATTTCCGTCATCCGAGATCTGAAAATTTCGATTTTCAACGAGTGCCGTTTTGCCATTTTGGAAGAAAAATTGAATTTTCTCGGGTTTCGGACAAGTCCACGCCGGCAGGCTTGCGGGAAGAGGTGGAGCTTGGAGTCATGGTAGCCTTTGGTCTGCTGTTTTTGTAAATTCTTCAGAATATTAGTTGATCACCACTTCTTAAGTACGTCTTTTTCAATTTGGTTAAATGCTAGGCATCATTTCGACTCTTCCAACTCAACGTATCAAAGGAGCCTTTTTAAGGCCAGTAACATGTCCGGAGTTCCAGCTTTTGGCCCCCGCCACCATGCCACCTCTTCAGTTTCCATGGCGGGTGACACGCCTTGCCATAAACAAATGAGGGGACATGTGATGGTCTTGCATGTTGTTTTGTATGCCTGGAGATCCGGTAGCCAGAGACCAGTCCTTTTACATTTGGAGCTCATAAGCTCATCGGTATTGTTTGATTTCTCTATTGCGAGACTCTATGACCCTTTGGTTTTGAGGATGGTAAGGGGTGGCCACTTTGTGTTTGCAGTGCCAGCTAGGAAGTTCTCAAGGCTTGTTGGAAGTGTGAACCTCCATCACTAATTATGGCCTTAGGGACCCCGAATCTAGGGAAGATGTTCTCCTTCAAAAATTTCAACACCACCTTGTAGTCTAACACTTCTAAGAGCTTGCTGCTTCAGCCCATTTCAACACATAGTGACCCCGCCCAAGATGCGACATATCGAAGGAAGAGAATGGTCCCATGAAGCCGAGTGCTGAGCCTTAGAGCAATCAACTTCCACCGATATCGGGTTGGGGCATCATGTGACGAGATCTTTGACCTTTGACATTTGTCGCATTTCGACACATGGTGTGGGCATCCTTGAAAGTGAAGGCCGATAGAACCAGTTATGAGTACCTTCATGGCGGTTTTTAAGGAAACTAAAATGGCTTCCGTGAATTCCTTGCAATGTTGAGTATTCCTTGTTGTTCTCCTTAGGCACGCATCTTCGATTATTTGGTGACCTGATGTTGTACAATAGGGCTCTTCCCAATAGTAATTGAATTTGTGAAAAAACTTCATTCTTGTGCCTTCGGTCTGGCGGTAGCTCTCCTGTTGCCAAAAAATTGTATTATGGGCCTCCATGGAATACTAGGAGGCGGGGATTCCTCGGGGAAATATCGTTGATTGGAGGATTGTGAGGTGTTGTGTGCTATTGTTGAGTCTCGAGGAGATGATCTGCTGACAACATTCTCACACCCTTTTTATCCCCTTGATTCTGAGTTGAACTGCGAGCGGGAGGTCTTGCTGAGTATTAAGCCTTGGCTTTGGCTTGACAGATATGAAGTGCCAAAGCCGAATGATCTGTGAAGCCAGATTATGTCAAACCCAACAAGTAAGCATAGGCTTGTCTGGAGGAGCTGTGCGTGACTTCTGCTACGTGGTGGTGTAATTCCTGTGCTCGTTCAATGTTTTAGCTCGTAGTGAACCATAAGGTTTCCTTCTTCTCTACACCGAGAAGCTGCTCAGTGGCGAGAATTAGCTTGCCTCGCATATAACCTCGAAAGGTAACTTCGAGTTGGGAGCTCTGTATTGAATTACGTGAGCCAGTATGCCTTAGCTCCTCAAAGCTCTTACATTTGTCTTCACCCAAATAAATTTAGCATCTTTCTCGATAGCTTACTGAAGTTGGCAATTTTTTGAAAAATCCTTAATGAACCTCCTGTAAGCACATGCCACTAGGAAAGAATTGCCTCATAGTCACATTATTCGCTGGGAGAAGGCCGGGTTGGAAATCGATTCAATTTTTAACATATCAACTCTGTGATGCCCAATTCGGGGGTCCGGGTTGATAACATCCAACTGCGGAATACACATGTCTCATATTATGAGACCTATACTGCAAATAAAAATCTTACTTAGGCCCATACATCAATACTAATCAAAGGAATACATCAACTATATAACAATAATTCAAAAGAGTTATTACATTACTCTTAACGAAAACATATATGAATTTAGAGTTTTAATACATGTTACAAAATGAATACCAAAGCCACAATCAGGCTTTTTCTTCTAAAGCGGCTCCTGGTATTGTAGTCCTCTATACACTCTACATGCACGAAATAATGATCCTACGATAAGGTAGAGCATTTTGATATTGATAATTTCTATTGAGTTACTCCGCTAAGTGCATGTCATGTGACCAATCACTCGAAGCAAATATGATCCTACTTGAATGTCTGTGCCCGATCCATATCTGAGTCCTCATGACTCCTCATGCTCTAAGCCGTGAGCAAAAATACAGTTTTCAAAACCAGCTTTTGTTCAAACTTACTCTTAGAGTTTAGTAAAATACCTTGGACAACCTCAGAGGTGAATTCTTGAGTAATTCTCAAAGCAGTCTATGAGTCCACCACCTCAGGGATGAAGCCCCCCATTGGATGCTTTCTCCAAAGTGATTCTTGGAAAATATTCTTGAGGAATTCAGCCTACAATGTTTCAAACACCTAACAAGTTTCATAAGTGCAACTCCACTTTCCTATGATAAGATTTTTGGTGCATATGGAATGCATTATATAATTCCAAACAATTCATGCTAATATACTTTACATGTATATATTAACAAAATTAACTCTTGCAATCATGTTATTCAATTTACAACAATAAAACCAAAATTAGCTCATAGGCTAATCAGCAAATCAATATTCATTTAGTAAGATACTTGAACCACACAAAATCACCAAAACAGATTCGCGTGACGATTGCCACATTCACGGCCACACAAGTAAGGGATTTCTTCACTCAGTTCAGATTTTGGGGATCGATAACATGGCGTCGGATGACGAATCCTCAAATCCCATTAAGGTAATCTTGTGAAGAATAAACCAAGTGGGAAGATCCTACCTCTTTGGGTTGTCGGAACTCCCGCAGAATCGATGCCGCAATGAGCCTTGGCGTGACAGCTAGCTGCATAGTCGACGGCGGGTGAGTGGGATCTACAGAAGGGTCAATTGTTTCACTCTCTCTAGGCAGGAGTTTGGCCACTCATTGCATAGTTCTCTTGGAGAAGGAAGAAGACTATTTCTTCTTTTGTGTATTCAGACTGTAATCTTTTTAAAAATTGTTTCTGTGTGCTTCTGTTTAATATTGACAGTGAGCTAATCTAAATCATTCATCGTGAAAGCCCATTCTGAGGTGTGGATTGTGACTTATGACTCAATATAAATACTCGTGAATGTCGGGTGCAGGTACTCTTCAGAAAAATCGAGCAAGTCTCCTTTGTGGAGGCTCTGAGGAAGTACATAACTGTCCCGAAACAGCAACATCAAACATATACATGAGAGTAAAAAAACGACTCTTGACATGTGATACTCATCAGTAGCAAACCGACTCTATCATACTTCAGAGGTTAATAATTCCTCTTTTACATGAACATATATTAAAATTCTGAATTCACCTAATGTATCATGCATCATAAAACCAAATCAAAGGCACTCAACTTAAAACTTATTGAAATGGCCTCTGGATGGGCCTTCTCATAAATGGCTCCATAGTGCTTGAAATGTGTTATCATGAGGAGTGAGCTGTGCTTGAGTAATTGGAATCACCTAAAATGGGTTGCCACACCCCTAAATTAAATATACAGTAGTCCTATGTAAACATAATTGATAAGTGATCCTACTTGAATGTCTATGATCATTACATAATCAGTCTCCTTGATATACTTTACCTAAACCATGCATGAAAACATCATTTCAAGAAACAAACTTGTTGTTCATGAAAATATACTAAACTTAGGTAAAAATAAGGACCCTTAGATGAATGTGTTGGAGAACCTTCAAAACGATATATATGAACTCCTCAGGCATGTAATTATAAGATATCTCGACTTACAGATCCTCTGGAAGATATAAATCTGGCATTCCATTTGTTATATATTAGATTTTTGAAAATTCATGTCATGCACACACACTAATTCTAGTTACGATGTATGAAATACATTATGCCATTTATTCTAATTTATATATATATTTACATAATTTAAATCACAAAAACATGTTATATAAATTATCCTCCATTAAAAATTACTCCATGGGCTAATTAACCAATGAAACATTCAACGAATTACTCGACCAAGAACATTTTCTCACAAAATATTTACTGAACATATTCATGAAACGGTGAAACCATAAGTTCTATTAAATAAATCACCAATCATGCATTCCCTTTGCGAACCCGAAATTTCATAATGTTGAATACACTACAATACAATTTGCCTTATAAATTATACACTTGACTAAATGATTCGTGGTATCACTTGGTATCAATTGGGCTCCATAATTTTCACACTTTGAATTGAGTTTGAGATAAGAATCAAGCGGTGATTCCAAGGCCTCAAACCATTCAAATCATCAACAAAGCACTTAAATCAGGAAGTGAAACAAATGGATAAAACCCTACCTCACGAGTTTGTCGAAACTCCTTGGCGGAGTGCGCGTGAGGCACCATGTGGCAAACGACTTTTCCTTCTTGCTGAAGGATAGATAGTTCGATTTTGAGATCTTAGAGAGAAGTCACTCTCTCAACTAAAATAAAGCTAAATGTAGAAGTATTCTCTCCCTCACGTTTTTCTTTTGTTCTCTTTTGAGTAGGAGAGATGTTCCTTTCTTGGACTTTTTATCTATTATCATTAACATTTCAATAATGTCAATCTGCATTCTCTAAGCTTGGATTTTGACATTTGGCATTATCTCGACCGTCCATTTCCATCATCTCTCTACTCATGCAACATATGCCTTGGTACATGTATAAGTGACTTTTGTTATCACATGTTGTTTCTGACACCGTGCTGATGCCTCGCGTGTAGGGTCGCATCTCGGAATTAGACGAAGTCGACGTGTTAGCTAGATTTGAGCGATTCAACGGTGAAATCAGTTTGAAATCATCGAGATCTACAAAAAATTTAGGTTTTGACGGGAGTACGATTTTTTTCCGAAAATTGGAATTTTCTCGGGTCTTACATTTTCCCCTCCTTAAAAGGAATTTCGTCCCATCTCCATCATCTCACTAATCATGCAACATGTGCATTACAAAATTCGATATAGTGGGTGACTTTTTACATCACATCATCTCTCCTGTAGTTTTATTTTAGATACCGATTGTATCAAAAAACATGAAATTTCAATTATCTCGGAATTCGACGAAATTCGATGTGGTGGCTAGATTTCTTGAGAAGATTCCAACAATGAAGTCATTTTGCAATAAGTGAGATCTAGAAAAATTTGATTTTGACGAAATACATTTTACCATTTACCGGAGAAAATTGGATTACTCAGGTTTTGACTATAGTTCACTTTATTTAGATAATGTGTCGACCTGATTCAGCCTTAGTTGACCATGGAAATGACATTTTCCCGGTTCTTTCAGACATTCTCAATCACACCTATGTACAGCCAGGTCTCGAGTTGATCGAAGCATTCTTAGCTCCTTATAGCGTAATATCATCCATGTAAACTTCAATAATGCGCTCCACAATCGACTGAAGATGTTGAGCAAGCCCATGTTGCAGAATGCAGCGGGGCATTACACGGAGTGGAAGGCATCTCTATAGGAGCATGTACCCAAATGAAGCGATGAAGGTGGTCTTCTCTTGATCTTCTGAAGCAATCTCAATCTGGAAATAACCTGAATAGCCATCCAGAAAGCAGTAGAAGGGGTGGCCAAAATTCTTTCAAGAAGTTGGTCCATGAAGGAGTAGAGGAAGTGATCTTTCTTATCACCTCATTTTCAATCTTCTATAATGATACATACCCTCAGCTACATTGATGAGTGTTGGGCATTTCTCTCCTTTCAATTTATGTACAGCGGTACCCGCCAGTTTTAGACTGCTAGAGTGGACTCTTTAATGCTACCGGATGTGAATTAAATGATACAGCTATTAGTAATTTTAGGACACGCACATACCACCTCTTATATGGGGATTCAATCTCCTCTCTGGTTTGTCTTACCGATTTTGCTTCTATCCAGTAGATATGATGGTCTGGCTAACAGGACTATTCACTTTGATCAGGTGAATTTTCCGATGACCTTTGCTTGTTCTCTGCGAGGATCAGCGGGTTGTTTTCCTGAGTACTAGAGTGGGAGAGATACTGGCGCCTCAACTATTTTTACTCGCGATCTTCTAGTATGCATATTTTGGTTCCATTGATACCAGGCTGAATCCGACTTTTGAAGTAATTGGCTGCTTCTAAGTCGAGTGAAGTAAAATCTACTTCTTTTTCTCCATAGGCCGTATGCAGTGCACAGTCTTGGGTTCTCTGCAATTCTTCCCCAGACCCGGTCGATGACTCCTCAGTGCTTGCATGCATTTTGCTGCTTGATAAACACATTCCTCGAGTTATATCGAATTATACAGACTTCCTTTAGTTCTTATATTGCATATGCCTTTTACCTCAGTGGAAGATGTTAAGTTCCCGAGAGTCATGTTCCCGAGATATGAAGTTGCATAACTCCCTTTTGTATTGATAAAGATTGCATTACAGAGTCAGCTAAGAATGGTCTTTCGAGGATGATAAACTGCCAAATTAGTCCCAGCTGACCGGTTACATGTCGAAGCACAACAAAATCTACAGGATAGGTCCACTTGTATTAAAACATCCTCCACGATTACCCTTTGGTGACCGCATGGATCTGCGGGGGCTGATGGAGTGGGTGACTGAAACTCCTTACTAAGCCCTAGATTCTTATGCAACTGGTCAAGGCGGTGGGTTGCCCGCTGGCACTCCCAAGTCTAGCAATGCACTCTACTGAAGGGAAGGGGAGAGTGCTGGGTGTTCAGGATGGTGAATGGCTGGATCACTATATTTTACTAGAGTCTTGCACTAAATGATGGCATTGACTTATTCTGTTAGGAAGGCATTTTTGTCGACATTTAGTCCTATAACTTCAGCGTGCACAGTTAGCTAGAAACTTTCCATAATATTTGGGACCTTTTTGCAATCTGTGTCTCAGGGGGTTCTGTTTCAACACTTGCACCTCTAACATTTTAGTTTGGTTGATGGCCTTTTCTTGGTTTGCTAGTAACTGGAAGGTGGAGGTGTATCTTTTTTCAGCTGCATTGCCTTTGATACCTCTCTCTAGTTGACTATTTTGCCTCTTGGTGTATACTGTTGGTTTAGAGAGCTGGCTGTTGGCCTCATACCACTTCTCGAAGTGATACTTGCTTTCAACTGTCTATTGAAAGGATTTAGGATCTATTGGAAGAGTGATGAGCTTGAAGTATCTACTTTTGATTCCATTTACGTTGATTTTTTTTTTTAATGTAAAAGGAATAGTAAGATCTGAGAAATGAAGAAACTCACAAATTTGTTATTTGCGGAAGTATAAAGAAAGAAAATGCCTTGAAAAATGATGTGGAGTAAAAAATGCGAGAAAATAAGCGGGGCGATAAATAGTGACTGTAGTATTTGCAAGTTTTGGGGTTCTGGTCTGGTGCTGGTCATGTCGGAAAATTAAGGAATTTGATGCCGAACACATGACGAGTCCTCAAGATGGGCAGCTAAGTTGGCGAAACATAAGAAGTGATTTGCGGTAGCTTCGTGTCTTGCGACGGGTTGATCTTATGACAGGGATAAAGGGAATCGTGAAATGAGAATGCGACTTGAGACCGCGACATCATTTGGAAGGATGCGTTGAGTTAAGCCCGAAGTGTTGTGTAATGGAAGGATGAAGTCTAATAGAAACTGGTGAGGCCTCGAGCATAAGTGAGGCCGGCGCGGCAAACGAGATCGGGGTCGCGACTTGCAGGACTTGCTGGTTCCAGCGCCGGCAGCGGTGATGTCGCGGCGGGTTGATCATCACGTTAGCGGGGCCATCAGTAGCTATGAAACCGTAAGCTGAAATCATCGCGACAGGAATTGATCATGCAGCATCAAACGATCAATGGAAACGCGAGTTCTTAGGGTGTTACCGACACTTTCCGGAACCAATTGACCTCGAAGACTAAGGCGTGTCGACGCGCGGATGATATCAGCGACACTCTGAAGGACGTTCAAAGTTGCGAGCCATGAAGTGATGTCGCGATGAGATGCCGATGTGGCGACGCCGAGAACAACAGTTGAGACATGTAGAGTCATGAAGCTGGTTCGAACCAGGGATTGCGATATCACGTTGTAAAGAGCGATCAATCGACGTAAGTTCTTGGTGGTATACTGTGACGAGCAGCCCGGGTTAGAGGAATAAAGTGGCAGATTAAGGCATGGTGATCCAGTTGATATCCACGACATTAGGATTACCGTTATTAAGTAGAAAACTCGGTTGGAAATTTACAAGGAATGAGGCTGTTATCGCGACCACACTCGCGTGATGTGCGACATCATGAGAAAAACAGTTGAGCCACCGAGGATCCGCCAAGTTGAAGTGTCGCGTGAGAGATTGATGTCGACACCAGTCAGTGAAGGCTGGAATGTTGAGCCAAAGTCGCGATGAATATGATGTGGCGACGTCCGGGAGAGACTGATGAAACTGCGAAAAGCATAAGCTGCAAAAGTTGTGGCGAGTGGATCAAGGTCAGTGTGGGAAATCTCGATTCAAACCTGTGAGACAGAAGTGATATTGGCGTGAAAGATTGATGTGCGACATCAAGAGGCCTAGGATTGAAGGCTATGGGCTTGGCGGTGTGTGACGTGAGGATGATCTTGCGACATGGATGATATCTGCGACAGGAGTTAGTCCGCGGCTGAACATTAACATGGAGCTGACCACTTGATCACGAAAAAAAAGCGTGGTGGGATTAGGGCCCCCAGCTGAGGAAGGCCTATGTCTGTTATGACATTTCATAAGTGGCTCAGCGACACCTGAACCAGAGATGCGGGTATTTGAAGACTCATTTTCTTTATTTTTATGATTTTCTTTTCATGTTTTTCTTAGGTGTTGTTGATTGGGTTAGTTGGATTTTGTTTCGTTTTATTTTTGGAATTGGATATTATGTTTTACGTGATGAATGGTGGGTTCTTTTCAAATTACTACAGAATGTTGAAGTTGAGCCGATTTGCAGATTAAATTTCCGATTCCATTTAAGTTATTCTTATGATCGGAGGAGGATGTTGTTGGGTTATGTAATTCGATGATTAAAGAATCAAAGCTATCAAGTGAATATATAGTCAGAAATTATTTTCTTATGATGGGTTTTAGTGAAGCTCTTGAATTTGGATTTATGAATTTACTTGGGTGTTAGTTTCTTATTTTGATCACGAATATTGATTTCTTATGCAGTTATAGATTTGTCATTGCTCTGGGATTTGAGAGGCCTGCGGAGTGACTGAGAAATGGATCTAAGAGTCACGAACAATTGCAGAAAGGTATATATTAGCTTTGTTATTCGGATCTAATGAGCTTTTATGGGTTCTTGATCAAATCTTCTCAGCTTGAAATCCATGAGAGTTGGACTGAGTTATCCAATTTAAACGGCGGAGAGAGTTCTCATAAATTCGAATAGTAAGTAGGTCAGTGTTAGTACAGTTCTAATCAAGGGAGAGATGATCTATTCTAATTTTGAGAAGAAACATCCTGATTTGTACTATCTGCCTTGACCAAACCAGCAGGAGCTAAGGTTTGGTCATAAATGGGTATGATGTTGCAAGAAAATGCCCAGATTAAAGTCCTTTTAAGTAGTTATCGCATTCCTTGTTTTCGAAGAATCAGGAAAATTAGATAATGAAATGTGGAGTGTGGAGAGATCAACACTGCTATATAAACATGGACGAAGATTTAAAATACGAAATATTCAGAAGAAGTTTTATCAGTGCTACTACAGAATTGATACTTCTGTTGTTCTCACTTGATGTATCCTCACGAAAGATAATTATTTGGTTTTGTTCATTTTTTTTAACCATTTCTTTATTCTTTATTTTTATAATGGGAACATTTGATTGCTCATTTACTTTATAGTATTGAGTATAACTTCTTGTGGTTCGATATCATTTTATAGTCAATTAATTATGGAGCTTGAGGTAGTGGGAGTGATTGGTTGAGAATTCTTGAGATCCTACTATTGGGATCGATATACCGGACTTAAATCCATTTATTACTTGCTCGACTTTATTACTTCTGAGTATATTAGGCCAAAACCAATATTGAAAATGATTTGTTCTAGAGTGTTTTGGATCAGATCAACAAATTTTGTAGCACACCTGCTAGGGGATTAGACAATAGTCCTTTATTAATAACATGTAATTTTGTATATGTTTTGATACGATCAACAAGTTTTATGGCGTAGTTAAGTGATTCGAAAATTTGTAGTAATTCAATATTCGAGACGAAAGAGAAATACCTAATTTGGACATTTTGAAGAAAAGAACAAAATAGCTTTTCAAGCGATGGTTAATCTGCTTACTAACCTTTGCTCAAATATATTAATGGCATTGACTGAATTTAATCTATTAATGTAGTGTGTTTTGATTTTAGGAACAAAGATTTAATGCATGAGAAGCAGAACAACGATCTAATTCAGCGGAACCTGAAATTAGAGAGGACCTTTCGGGAAGCTTGAAAGATGAAGACAGAAGACTCGACCATGGCGGATGAAGACGGGGATCGGGTTGATCGTATAGAAGAAACTGAGCCTCAGGTCAGCGATACAATGGGAGGACTCCCGGGACAATTATGAGGAAGAGATGCTCGGCAATGGGCGAAACCTGGTTGAGTGCTATTAATTTTAGGCCCGAAACCGGCCAAAATTACAATGGTCCGACATCGGTTTGCGGGTCATCAGCGAAGATCGGCTTGAGCACAGGAGATTCACCAGGATGGTAATACAGTCTGGGTGAATAGGGTGAGACCGGAAGTCATAAAGGCACTATTCCCATTCTCTCAAAGAATCCTTGACTACATAATTATGAATCTTTTACCATGGTTACAGTGATACTTGGGAGGAGTTAGTAGAGCTACTTGGTAGATTCTTTCCCAGAAGCCCTCGTACGAAAGAAGGAGGGAAATCATTTGTGTTCAGCCCGGGGGAGGAAGATGAAAGCACATCATGTAGCTTAGGGGAAAGATTCAAGCGGTTCTTTGAGAAGATGTCCTATGCATGGGATAGATCAAGAAGACGCAGGATGGACATTGTATATCATACCTTAGATGATATATCAAAGGGATCATGATACTTCATCTTTGTGGAGCATTGAACGAAAAGAAGTCTTGAAGAATGAAAATTTGATTGAAGACACGGCTAAATGTAATATGAAAACTCCTTCGAGGCTTTCAGAGGAAGCAATGGAGAAAGGGGATCATGGGTGAAGCGAGATAGCGACCATGGAAGCCCGAGTTGGATGCCATTATGCCGCGGGTTGAATAATGAAGAAAAGACACCTTGTTTATTTCGTGAGATAGGAGGCGATTGAAAGGGTTATTGAGAGGGAAGTCTTGAAGGAGTGAAGAACTTATGATCTTTGAAGGGGTTAATTATTTGCGTTGAAGCCCAAAGAGCTTACATTTCAAATTGATACTAACACACTTGACACATTATCTTGTGTTGAGGAACCGTGAGAATTTCTCTTGCTTATGGTGGAGGGAGGCCACGAGGCCCGAGGCATGAATGAGTCCCTCACGAAGGGTTATCGACAGCCGCAAGGTTCGCAAACCAGCGACAAGGGGAAATGAACCGCGAGAAATGGTCTCGGGAGCGGAGGCCCGATCTTTTGAAACTTGAGATAACACCGGTTCATGAATCGTAGAAAATGCATTGTCCTACATGAAACAGTTTACTATGAGTTGGAAACAATTGCTACCAATTCTCAAATTTTGAACACCACCCGATGCATCCTGAAGAACACGGAGACACAAGTGGGAACGCTGGACCTAACCACACTGCAAAGCGGAGGAAAGACCACCTTTAGTAACCTGAAGAACCAAAGCGCATGCATTGTCTGCGTAGCTTAAGTACGGAAAATTAGAAGAGATGAAAGAAAAATAGCGTGATAAGAAGAAGAAAGCCCGAGAAAGAGAAGAGGAGTGCGGGAGAATGAAAAGAAAGAGTAGAAAAGGAAGAACATCCGAGAATCAAAGCCTGTGATCCCATTTCCACAAGAGCTGCGAAGTCGAGGATGGAGGAAGCCGGTTCTGTGAGGTTCTTGAAAACTTTCCGAAGCTGGAGATCGATTATGCCATTCTGCAAGTGGCTGGCTGAGATGCCACTCTATGCAAAAATTTCTGAAGGACATGCGAGCAAGAAGAAAAATAGTAAGAGGAAGAGATAGTGAATCTCAACGCCACTTGATCTTGATGTCGAAAGAACTACCGAATTAAAGATGAAGGACGAGGAGTTTCACAATTCCTTGTATTGTTGGAGAATTAAGATTCAGGAAGCTCTCTGTGACTCGGGAGCTAAGCCTCAATTGATGCCTCTTTACATTTGCCAGAAACTAAGTTTGGGGAGCTTACTCCCTCGCATTACTCTTAGAATGACGGAGACCGGATCGATGAGTAAAACACAGAAGGAGTCATTGAAGATTATGCCCAGTCCTTTGTTGGGAGTTTGTTTCCGATGGGCATGTTACGGGCGTGGAAGAAGATTCTCAAGTACCGCTGTGCGAGGAGAGATAAACACCAGCTCTTGGAGCTGCCTGATTGACATGAGGGAGTTCTTACATTGAGGGGTTGGAGAAGAAACAGAGCCCATTTTTAACCCGATAAAGAAGTGTGAAAAATATAGAAGCAGAGACAAGAGAGAGAAGTTGCAATGTAGTGGGGATTTGCATTCTTACCTCCAATCCTGATGTTAACAATGATTGTAACCTCGATTTTAGCATATCAATGAAAAGTAATTCGATTATCTTGAAAATCTTCTATTCACGAATTCCCATCTGTGATTTTCATTCTATGGCTACAGTATTGACTTGAAACAAACAGAAAGCGATAATGGGAAAATATTGAAAAGAGAAATTCGATCGAAACCAGTCTTGAGAAGGGCTAGTTTTGAAAGAGTTGCCATATCACTTAAAGTATGTACTTAGAAGTACGAAGAAAAACCGGTGATCATTGACTAAATAAAGTGAAGTGAGAATAAAGGTCTTGAAAATATTAAAGGAAGCCTGGGACCATTCAACTTAGTCCCATTGAAATGAAGGGTATCAGTCCATCAATTTGCATGCATAAGATATGAAGAACTTCAAAACCATGCAGCCCAGAACACCAAAAGGAGACTGAATCCGGTGATTAAGGAAGTAGTCGAAGGAGAATTACTCACAGGTATTAAGATCTTTGGTTTTATCTATGCTATTTTGGACGGAGTCTTGGGTAAACCCAGTCCATGTGATTTGCCTGAAAGGGTTCTTGTGATGAAATGTAACGAGTGATACCAACAAACGGTGAGGATGGAGGGTATGCATTAATTACGGAAGGCCGAACTCTGACCATAGAAAAGATCATTTCCCTTTGCCTTTCATTGTCGGTCTTGGGCCCGGAGTTAACGGGGACACCCTCACTTTTGTTTTACGGATGGGTATTAGGGATACAATCGATTACTATTACTTTTTGAGGATCAAGAGAAAACCACATTCACATGCCCTTATGGTACCTTTGCCTTGAAGGATGCCGTTTAGGCATGTCTCGACTATTCAGGTGTATGATGTCCATATTCGATTTGGTTGAAGAAGTAGGAAATTGTAACTGATAACTCATGTGTATGGATCCAGCTTTGATCAATGTTTAAACAATCTGAAACTTAGGTACTTCAAAGATGCAGGGCAAGCGACTAGCCTTTGAATTGGGAAAAATGCCATTTATGGTGACGAGTATTGTTCTTGGCGCCAAGAATTTGCAACTCTTGAATTTAGAAGTTGACGATCGAAATTAGCCATTAATAAAACTCTTGCACCACCTACCACGATAAAGGTAAGAAGCTTCTTGGGGGCATCTTTGGATTTTCACGAGACCATCGAAGACTTTTCAAAAATAGCAGACCCATATGCGATTCTTTGGAAAAGATCTGAGGTTCGATTTTATTATGACTGCAAGGATGCTTTTGATGAAATCAAGATCAGATTGGTACAGGCACCTATAATAGCTGCACCAGAATGGAATCAGGGATTTGAAATAATGTGTGATGCAGGTGATTTTGCCATGGGGCGTGTTGGGACAAAGAAAGAGAAAGTATTCGGGGGCCCGTATCAGCTAGTAAGACCTTGATATGAAACATGAAGACCTCGACAGGCGAAAGGAGATGTAGCCATAGTATTTGCTTGTGAAAATTTAGGCAATACATTTTAGGATCCCATGTGGTAATTCCCTGCTTGATCATCGCGACAATCAAATACTTGATGTCGAAAAAAAAAGGAAGCTAAGCGAGATTGATAAGGTGGGTCTTCACATTCTTGAAGTTTGATTTGGAAATCAAGGATAAAGGGATGTAATGATGTGATAGGCGATCACTTGTCAAAGTAGAAAGAAACTGATGATGAAGAAGAAAATGTAGTATTAACAGAGAACTTCCCGGATAGGCAATTGTTTAAGGTTTCCTTCAAACTTCCATGGTATGCGATATTATGAATTATAAACGTGGAGTAATGCCTTGTAAATTCGACTCTGTGAAGAGGAAGCTTCGAGAAGTTGTAGTGAGTATTATATTTGGGATGACCACTGTATTCAAAGGGTGCGACATGATAATAAAAGTATGTGCGGAAAGTGAACAAGGCAACATTTTAAATGAATGTCATGCATCACCATATAGGGGACATTTCTACGGAGAAAGAAACTGACTCCACAGATACTCAATCTGGAGTTTTAGTATTGTATCTTGGAAGATTATCTTGAGTGAGTGAAGTGATGATAGATGCAAAGGATTGGAAATATAAACAGCCGAGATGAAATACCCTAAAAGGTATTATGGTGATACAAATTTTTGATGTATGGGGAATAGATTTTATGGGACCTTTCCCTGCATCATTTGGAAACCTATGTACATGCGCTAGCAGTAGATTGTTCTAAATGGGTGGAGCGATGGCTTGTCAAGGAATGATGCTAATACAGGTTGTGAGTTTCTTGCAAAAGAATATTTTGTGATTTGGAACACCCGAGTATCATTAGTGATGGGGAACCCACTTTGCAAGCAAAATTTTTGCAAAACTCATGGCTGAGTATGAGATCGAGCATGTAATGAGTTTAGCTTATCATCGGACCCGATGGACAATGAAATTTCCAACGGGAGATCAAAGAATACTTGAAAAGCTGTGAGCGCTCGCGGGGAAGGATTGGTCTTCAGACTTGATGATGCACTTTGGGAGGCTGGGGTACGCCAAAACCCCCGTTGGAATGTCCCCATACGGAGAGTTGTGTTTGGCAAACCATGTCATCTACACTCTTGAATTGGAAATACAAGGCAATGTGGGCATCGAAGTTAAATTTCAATTTTAAAGGCTATGAAAAGGAAGAAAAATTGCTCATTTGAATTTGGAAGAGCTGAGAAATGAAACTATGATAATGCTAGAATATACAAAATGAAGACAAAGAAATATGTGATCGGAGAATTTTGAGAAAAGAAGTTCGAGGAAGAGACGGAGTTGAAATTTGTTTAATTCTAGGCGGGGAAATTGTTTCCGAAATTAAAATTCAATTGGAGTGGGCCGCCACACAATGTATAAATCACACATTTGGAAGCCGGTGACAACGAGGGTACTATGGCCCGAAGAATTCAAGGTCGATAGACGAAGGTTAAAGCATTATCTAAGCGAGGGGAAAGAGGAAAATGAAGAACTGTTGGTTCTTGAGAAAAGAAGAAATACCACAACGACAAGTCCGACTAAGGACTCAAAGCGAAGCATCTAATGGGAGAATGACCGCAAGGATTTAATTCACGATTTTAAATCTTGAAATATTTTTTTCTTTTAGTTGCTGAAAATTAAGTCAGAATTGTTTTATAAAGATAGATTTAATTTTTTTAGAAATGAATTAGCAATTTAATTAGATTTTCTTGAATATTATGTTGATCTTACGCAGGTTAAAGACACTTATGAATGGCAAAGCGACTACGGGAACAATTTCGATGACTTGCGAGAAAAGTCACCACATGAGAAAAGGAGTAACCGCTGGCTTACCTAACCCGATTACGTAGATATGTTGAATTGTTTGTTAAATCTTTGCTTGGAGATGCAGGAGTAATGTCTAAAGGAGTTAGAGCAATAAGAGAAAAGTTTTGAGATCATTGAGTTAAGGGCCTAGGTCGCGACAGAAAGGTTATGTCGCGACATAAGTGTCCAGCGACAAAACATGATGTAAATGACTGTTTTAAAAGCGTGGTGAATATTGGAAGGAAGAAAGGTGTATGTCGACACAACGCCAATCGCAATGAGAATAAGATTTCAAAATGGAAAAGGATGTCGCAACATCAGACAATTCCTAAAAACCTTGTATTGTCGCGACATCTAAGTATGTCTGACATACGCAGCAGTGCAGTGCCCACTAAAAAAAACCACACAATTCAATGACCTCAAATAAAGACGGAGAAATTGAGATCGTGACGTGTTTTTAATGAAGCAATAATTAGCCCCCTGAGCATTGATTGAATTGCAGTTTGTTGGAAACTTTCTCATTCAACTCGACCCACATGGCTATTCACCCCTTCTTCCTCATCAAGATCTCAACCTCACGAAAACCTAGCTTCCAAACATACGAAAAGTTTGTCTTCCGTTTCCAATAGTGAAATTCCCGAGCCCTAATCCCCTAACCTAGGCAGGAATTATGAGGAACATATGGGCTGTAGGAAGAAGAAATATGAAGCAGTTAGATGAGATTAGACGGGAAGAAGCGAGGAGAGGTGCCATCGAAACGTAGCTCCGCTGACTTCTCGAAAAGAAAGCGAAAGGGGAAAAGGGGAAAGATGAGAGAAGAAAGAAGAAGTAGAATTTCGATATGACGAGAAGCTTACTCTCGATGGAAGAAATATTATGCTATGAGGGTTTATGTGAAGAGGAGATTAGCTCACTGTTACTCACTGAGAATGTCGTGAGAGAGGATGGAGAGTCTCTGCGCACAAAAAAATCGGGGGTATCTGACCCTTTGGTAAGAGTTTTACTCAAATTTGAGTGGAGGAAGGAAGGATGGGGCGGTTTTATGTTAGAGAGTGGGTTTCATGTAAACCCGACCATCAGTGAAACTATAGCTTGTGATGCTGAAACATGGTTCCAAATTAAAGCTGACCCCGGAAAAGCAGTTTTGGAAAGATGGCCAAGCTCACTAATGAAGTAGTCTGGTGGCAAGAAGAAGGAAGGCGAAACCGGTGAAGCGAAGCCTTCACAGAAGAAATTCAGGTATGGTTTCCTTTACAACCTGTCTTGGTTCCCTGAAAACACGTGTGCCACGGAGTGAGAGAAAACAGCGATGTTGCGTATGCATACTAAAGGGCACCAAGATCAATATAGGGGTTGTCATTAGAATTCTATCATGAGGTATCATGAAGGGAACAAAAGGAGTCTTATTCCTCACGGCTTGACAATTCTTGTTCTATGCTTGAAGGAATTTGGTGGAAAGGAATTGGGAATCGAGAAGAAGAAGTACAGGCTTTACCACTCCTTACGACGGGGAGTTATGAGACGAAACCCGAGAAGAAAGGGAGTCTTAGTGGAGAGCGAAGATGAAGCCAAAGCGGAAGAACCGGGAGAAAGAAAGGAACTCGGAGGTTCTTGATCAGGCGGGGCACCCGAGCTCACTGCGACTAATGATTACATGTTTGCGAACTGATGAAGAGAGAAGAAGAGCGAGATCGAAGCGATGTGACTCCTCTCCATCCATAGCCGGTTCTCTCCTCTGTCTGCAGACGAAACTTCCAACTTATGGAGAAAGCTCAAGGGGGAGCTGCAAAGAACAGTTGATATTAAAGCTCTACGATGCCATGCGAAGAGAATAGATGAAAAGAGAGAAGGAGTGAAGCTGATGAGGGGTCGGAGAAAGCATTTGAAAAGAGTGAAAGAAGGAGCCGGCGGTGGGAGGAAGAGCTAAATAGAAAGAAAGGAGCATGAAGTGGAGCTACAGTGAAGAGAACTTGATGGGAGAAGGTAAACGAGAAAGAAGGCAGATGGGAAAATTTTTGAAGACGGCGGGAAGAGTTTAAGAAAATGAGAAGGAAAGAAGTCCATGATCATGTGCTCTGGCTTCAAACTGGAGTCCTTGAAGCCTTTTTATATGACCAGTTTGGCGTGATTCTCAACTCTTAAAACTGATAAAGGAAAGAGATACAGAGCAGGAAGCCAAATTTGGGGAGCAAATCAAAAGATTCAAGTTTTATAAGTCTCTCTGAAGGAATTTTGAGAATAGATTGGATGATAGAGCCAATGAGAAGCGAATCTGATCCTACGAGGCGAAAAGAATGGCTGGAAAACTTAGATCTGATTAACTGTTATCTTGCCAAATTCCTAGAGTTATGGCGAAATGGAGAATACAATGAATGGCTTGGGAAAGGCGGGATGAGTTGAACAAAAGGTTGATCTCAGTAAATTTTCATTGAAGAACAAATAGAGAAGGAAACGAAGAGAAAGGAAAGAAGAAATGAAAATTCTGAATTCCAAGCCCATTTAGAGTACATTAGACCTAGATCCCCCAACATCTTTGCTCTGGCTATTTCAAAAGAAAAAAATGAACCTTCTCACTGCACTTAACTTTCATTACCATCCTTATCCTCACATATCCATTTGCTGCCAAATTGAATGGAAATAAAATAGAATTTAAGTTGAATTGTTGTGTGCTAATTTTAAAATTTGTTGATTCAATGTTGTTATGCTTTGTAGTTTGCATAATTAGGAAATTAAAGTAGAAATTAGTTCGAATAAAAAGCTATGAGAGACATCATGAGCTAAGTTAGATGACGATTAGATTAAGGAATAAGCAAAATGTAGAAAAATTGCGAATAAAGGGCGAATGAATACAGTTTGATTGAAACACAAGGTGCAAAAGTTACTTAAGTCTAGCGTAGAACCGAGTGAGGAAAGTAATGAGAAGGAGACAAAACATATTTTTAAGGAGTTTGTGATATGAACAATAAGTCGAGGAACTTTGAATATCAATTAATTTAAATACTCATCAGCAAAATGAGTCAAGGTACTCCCTATGGTTAGTCTGGTTATTTCAAACAAATTCTAAATTTGTTAGATTATTGATTAGTGAAATCCTGTTGACACAGTGACAAAGAAGAGATGATCTGCAGGTATTCTTGGATAGTTTGACCATTCTAGCCATCACTTATTCATATCTTGATGCATCTGATGGATTGGAGAGGCAGGCAATAAACTTATTTTCAAAAAATAGACCAACTGGGAAACCCCCGACTCATCCCTAAGAAATCAATCCTTCATTAAGGAAGCCTATGATCACCGAGGAATTTAAGGAGGAAGAAAAGAAATGAAGTTTAGAAGTATATGTTTTGAGAGACTCGAGGAATGAAAGAAAAAGGTAGCGAAAATGCAATGAAAAGCTCATGGATAGATTTATCTTGTGGCCTAACTCTCTTGAACAATTAGAAGTTTCTTAGGGTGTTTCACACCTAGTACCCTAATGCCATCTCTGGTATAGGGCTACTAACCCAAAGTTAATAAGAGTGTTAAAAACTTTAAAAGTTAAAACATTGCACTATCCCGAATGATGACAAACAAAATTTTCCCAGGTGAAATTTCAGAGTGATAAATAAGTGGCATACAATTACAGTTGAAGAGAAATCAAGAGATAGTCCCAAAACTTATGAGTTTAGGGGAGTTTATTAGAGGAAACTACAAGGAAGGAAGAGAGCGAAGAGGAGAGAAAAGGTTCGGGGTAATCTTAACCTAAAAATTCCTTCCATCTACCCATTTTCAGACACAGCTCAATATAAGCCCAAAGACTGGTGATCGCGAAAATTTGAAATCACCTACATTAGTAGAATCAATGAAAAACAAACTACTTGGAATTTGGAAATATAAAAACGTCAAAGCGCTGTGAAGGGCGAAAGCGGGAGTTAAATGACAGTGCAGAAAATGAGAAAGGAAAATAATCTATTATTCAAAACGAGGATCAGGTAGACCACTGTTGTTGGTAAGACATAATTTCAACGATTTAGTTTCAGTATAGTATAAAGTGAAAACCAACATATTTGGACTTGAAGCTAGATGTACGAGGAAAATAGCTGCATACCTTATATTTAAATTAAATTGAATGCATTACTTGAGCAAAATCGAGGAAAAATGTCCTTAAAATTTTCTTTTGTGTTTGAGGAATAATGATTCTTTCTTTTTTCTTTGCGAGGACAAGCAAAACTTTAAGTTTAGGGGAGTTTGATGAGCTTAAAAGTCATCTACTTTTAGTCCATTTTTACAATGATTTTAGTAGCAAAGATAATTGAACACGAGAAATATGAAAAACTCACGGAATTTGTTATTTGCGGGAAGTATAAAGAAAGAAAGAAATCACGATTGGAAAAATCGATGTAGGCGGAATGCAAAAATCTGAGAAAATAGCAGACGAAATGAAAGCAGGCGGCTAACTAATGTTGCACGTTTGGGGTTTACGGTCAGGTTATGAGGTCGCGACGTCAGGAAAATTAAAGGAATTTGATGCAGGTCGCGACAGGGATCCGTAAACGGCAGGATTGAGCGGGGAAACATAAGAAGTGAAGTTTGCGACAACATGCGTAATGTCAGCGACAAAGGTTGATATCGCGACAGAGGGATGAAGGTGGTAATGAGAAGAGCTAAACTTGAAGTATGACATGTTTTGGAAGGGGATGAAAATTTGAGTTAATGAATAATGTTGCTTGCTGACAGAAGGGTACGAAGTGCGACGAAGCAACAAGTGAGGCCTCCAGAAGCATGGTGAAGTCGCGACATGAGATAAATTAGCGACATGAGACTTGCTAAGTTGCGCCAAAGCCATGCAAGTGATGTCGCGACGAGTTGATGTCACGGCCAGCGGGAGCGTCAGTGAAAGCTGCGAGCCGCCGCTAATGCTCGACAAAGAGATTCGTGTCGCGACATCAAGAGCAATCAATGGAAGCGCCGGGTTCTTGGGTGATGTCCGCGACATGAGGAACCCGATTTAGAAGGCCTCAGACTGAAGCTAATGTCGGAAACATGAGATCGATGTCGCGACACTCGAAGGACGATTGAAAACAAACCATGAAGTGATAGCCGAGACAAGATGATGTCGCGACATCAGGAATGAACAATTGAGACCTGTGGAGTCATGAGCTGATTTATGACAAGATTGATGTCGCGACATAAAACTTAATCAATGACTTGTAAGCTAGCAGGCGTGTCACGGCCGGCAAGAGCAACGGTTGAAGATAGTGGCGGCAAGATTGAAGCATGCATTGATCGATTGATATCCGACGTGTTATTATTGCGAAATAAGAAAACTCAGTTGAAATTTACAAGAATAGGAGCTGTTGTCGCGACCGCAGTTGATATGCGACATCGCGAAACCAGTTAAAACTGCGGATCCTTAAGGCGATGTAAGCGCGAGAGACGATGTCGCGACACGAAGACAAATTGAAGTACGAATATTGGCGAGTCGCGACAAGATAGCGATGTGAAAAATTTTTATCGGAAGACAATTAAACACAAAAGCATAAAAATTTGAGTCACGGCGTGAGATCGAGTCACGACATCAGTCATCGGTTAAAACCTGAAATGAAGTGATGTCGCGACGTGAGTTGATCGTGCGAGCAGCCGAGGAACACAAGTTGAAGGCTCTGGAAGACTTAGAAACGATGTCGCGGCGTGAGATTGATGTGTGACATGGATGATGTTACGACAAGGGAGTATAAGTCGCGGCACGAACATTGTATGGGCGACCACTTGGAAATCCTGAAAAAAGCGCATTGGGTTGGCCCCAATGGCTCCCCATCAAATGCGACTACCGACTCACAAAGGTAGCTTGGCGGCGACGGGCAGTGCGGGCGTGGCCCGAAAACTCATTTTCTTTTATTTTTAGTTTTCTTTTCTTTTCTTTTCTTACGATGTTGATGGATAGAGATTAGATTAGATTTTATTTTCGTTTTATTTTTAGGGAATTGGATATTATGTTTAAACCCCGAGAAGAGTGAATCTGAGAATTCCTTTCTTTTCAAGTCTTACGGAATCTTTGAGGGACCGGACAATTTACGGAATTAATTTCCGATTTCCATTCACCGATTATTCTTATGATCGGAGGGATGTTGTTGGGTATAAATTAGTGATTAAGGAATCAAACACATTAAGTGAATGCTATAGTCGGGAAATTATTTTTCCTGTGGTCGTTCCAGTGACTCCCAGATTCAGGTTTGCTGATTTACTTCACGTATTTGGGTTTCTTGACTTAAATCTGAATATCGGTTCTTATACAGATTATAAGATTTGTCTCATTATACGATTTCAAAGGAGGCCCTGCGGTGGCTCTGATGATCCTAAAGTTATGAACAATTGCTTGAAGGTATATTAACTGTTATTCGAGATCCCAATGAGCTTTGCAAGTTACTTGATAAATCTCTTCTCTCACTTGAAATCAAGCAGAGGTTGAATGAGTTATCAATTTAAACAAGCGAGAGTTCACCTCGGAGTGTCGAATAGTGAGGCGATCAGGTGTTAGGTGAGTTCTAATCAAGGAGAGGGGATGATCTATTTAATTTTGAGAAGAGCATCCTGGAAGTTGTATATCCTTGCTTGGCCAGATAGCAGGAACTAGGGTTTGATCCATAAAATGGAGTATGAGTATTAAAAAGAAAAATACCCGGATTAGGAAGTCCCTTTTAAAGTAGTTATAGCATTCCTTGTTTCAGAAAAAGAAGATCGGAAAAATTAGACTCTAATGAAATGTAGGTGGAGATCAAACTACTTGCTAAGCGCCTTGGGCTGGATACAAAATCGAAATATTCAAAGAAGTTTTATCGTCTTAACTACGGGAATTGATACTTCTGATAGCATTCATACTTGATGTGTCCTCTGAAAGATAATTCTTCAGGTTTCCATTTGTTTTTAACCGTTCTTTATTCTTTATTTTTATAATCCGGTTATTTGATTGCTGAATTTTACTTTACTCGTGTTAGTATAATTTCCCCATTCTTAGGTGGATTCCAATATCACATTATAGTCAGAATAGTATGGAGCTTGGAGTGAGTGGGGGTAGTTGATTCGAATTCTTGAGATCTCTGTGGGATCGATGTCTGGACTAAATCCGATTTATTACTTGTCGACATGCACTTGAGTATATTGAGCTGAAACCAATATTGAAAATGATTTGATACAGGAGATATTTTGGTCAGTCGATACAAGTTTATGACACCTTTGTAGAGTTAGACAATAGTCCTTTGGTAATACTTGTAAGTAATTTTGTATATAATATTTTAGTCTAGTCATTCAAAGAGCTCAATTCATGCTCTCTAGGGACTGAGGTACGTGGTTGAGAGGGAAATTTCCTTTTTTCATGGACCTACTGTTGGTTGGTTAACCTTGAAATTGAGTATTGCAGATTGTCAAATTTTTGGGAAATTTCATACTACAGGTTCTCTATTTTCTTGTTTAATGTGCCTTCTACTGTATCAATCCTCTGGTTAGTGTGGGCATTCACTGCCTTCTGTTCTTCCACAATATTGCCCACCACATTGCTCAAGTTCATGATAGCTTGCTCAACTAGGGATGAGGATGGTGGTGGTTGTGGCTGGGAAGAGGAACCATACTGCTGTTGTGTAGCAGGAGGCACATATGGTGGAGGCTTTGGTTTCCAGGAGAGGTTAGGGTGGTTCCTTCAGTTAGGGTTATATGTGTTGCCGTAGGAACGGTGGATGAGTGGCTTATGTAGGCCCACATCGTGACACATTTCAGCCACCATATCACTTGAAAGGCGGTTAGGCTGATGCTCTCCTTGGTGCTCTGTGGGTGACGAATGAAGCAGGTTGGTTAGGCACGGGTGCTCGTCTTCACGCACCTCATGTTGATTTCACATTTCAAGCTACTCCAACCTCCTAGCCAATGTGGATGGCACATCATCTCCGTGTCCTGAGTGGAGGCACATGCCTCCTTGATTAGCTACAGGCCTCACCCTTTAACCTCTGGGGTTGGGTTCATCCATGCTTTGGATGTCTCGGCCACATAATTGAGAAGTCCATGGCTTCCCTGCGGATGTTGTTCATGAGTCCCCTCACGTATGGTTTCGACAAACGCTTCCATGCGGGGACATTCCATTATAGAGTGATTAACCGACATCAGTATGAGAAGCCATGGTGAGGCATCTGATGAATTATCTAGGTACCTTTCCAAACAACTGTTGAACTCTCTTTTTCTTATTTATGAGAGTGTAAAATCTGCCTCTTGAAGTATTGGTTTTTATGAGTCTTTGAAGAATTTCTTTAAAACTCGACTTGCATATCTCCTAAATCTAAATAGTTCTGACCTCGGAAGAGAGTTAGACGATTTTAATCTGTGCTTGGAGTAAGAGGAAAGAGCACCGGTCTCTTGAGGTCCACATTAGAGATGTCCTCTTTGAAGGTGTGCATACTTCCTCAGATTCAGATGTGGTATTATGGATTTCCTCTCATTCCATGGAAGTGGGAGCGAGGAGCCTGATGTAGGGCTTGATAACTATGTCCTCTGAAAGAGGCCTGTCTGAAGTGCACTTTTACCCATGGAGGTGCCTATGATCCCTCATTGATCCCATATACATTGGGATTTACGTGAACTCCCACTGTGGCTTCACTGTTCCTGGTGGAGGCTCCATTGACCTTTGTGTTCACTTCGACCACATTCTTGTGGAGCCTTTGCTCCTTTCTAATATCTGTTGTGACCTATCCCGATGGTGCATAAACTCTATCGCTTGACCTGAGAACTCGGGAACAAAAACAAACCATTTCTTAAAAAAGTTAATGTTAAATTTGAAATAAAATGGAGGCCCTTATATTGTCGATATATAAAAAAAAAATGAATCGACCCTACGAGTGAAGCGCTGGGGAATAATAGTAAAACAAAAGGTTGAAAAGTTCCACCAACACTTGTGATGTGGATCTAGAAGTTCAACAACTCGTCACTTGCATAAGGCACCATCGAACAAGCAGCATATTTGGTCGCCTAAAATCGTAGCATGCACAGGGTAGAGATTTTGTACTCGGAATAAAAAATATTTATAAACCTAAACCTCTTACTGCCGTAGCATAGCTACTACAGTATAGTTGCTCTAGGGTTGAACACAGGGATTAGTACACAATTGGGTTAATTAAGTTTATTTAGTACAAAATTAGCAAAACCTACAATAAACGGGGCTTTAGGCAGAAGCTGTTGGGCACTAATCCAGAAAGTAATACATATAAAGAGATATTTATTATCATTATCTGAGACAATGATCTAAATAAGAACGAAGGCATTGTTATCATTAACACGAGACAATGGCCAATCTGGGAGCCCGTGGATTTATAATGACCAGATAGAAGTCAGTGACTAAATAATCTTTGATCTTATAATAGGAATGCCTATCTATCTCTACCAGCTAGGTTCTATTGAACAATCTGTTTTTTTATTTTATTTACAATGCCTCTCTTCCATATCACGAATAACTATTATTTATCAGGTATTCATATCACGATATTTTCTTATCATTTATGCTGCATCTTTATTCTTATATTATTTAGAACATTTATACCTTTTTCTATATGCCTTCATTACACATTTATCTTTTCATCCCATAACAAAGGATAACACTTCATTTAAACACATTATGAAGTAAGGGGGCAAGAAATAATGTTTATGACGGCCCAGGATCCATAGGCGAAGCAAAGCATGGGCGTGTCTGAGAACATTTTTCATATAATTTTTTTTGCTCACTTATACGAACCTTTCATTAACCTTAGGATCCTCCTTAATCCAATGGACGATTGTTAGAATTAACGGAAGAGAGGAACTAAAATAGAGCTTCTGATGACTTTGCTGCGCTTAAATGAGGAGAGGTTTGCTAGGTGGAGCATTGCTGTGTAGGAGGACAGAATGTTCAATGGGCTTGGACTCGGTGCGCTTAGGCGTAGGGACCTCGCTGGGCGGAGGCTCCCATGCTGAGTGTGCACTCCTACGCACAGGTGTAGGAGTGTCGGAGCTAAAGCGAGAAATGACGAGTTTTGAGACACATTTTTGAATTTCCTTCAAAACCAAGAGCCAGCAACTTGAAACTCAAGCGAAACCATAACACCCATCTCATATCAATCAACAACATTTATAGTTGGATTTTTCATACTAATAATCCACACGAATCTATACAAATCCATACAAATTCAAACTAGTATTCCATACAATTTCCATACCTTTGCTTTTCTTGCACTTCTCTTATTCTTTTCTTCCTTCTTCTCTTTCTTCTTTCTTCTCTTTTCTCTCAATCGGTTTACCACAACAAAAGCCCGAAAATGAGAGATTTCTTGAGCCTTGTTTGAGATTACAATACCCATTTGGGTTAAATGTCCAATTTTTTTGCTATTTGGTCCTCCAACTCCCCTCTAATTGCAAATCAATTTATTCATATTTCCACTTTATCATATAATCTTCATAAATTATGACCCTTAGGTCCTGAATTGGTAAATTACTAATTTACCCTTAACTCTTGTGTTAATTCCATATTTGTGCTTATTTTATTTTTATTCTGAAAAAATATACATTTACTTTTATTATACCTAAAACATGTTGTATTATCGAAGAATTTATAATTTAAGTGTCTGATTCATTTTAGGATAGATGGGAGTTGGATGACTGGTGCAAAAGCTAAAATTCTAGCCAAAGGGGATAAGATGACATGAATAGCTAAGGTTCTCATTTTCTCTCTTTCTTCTAGAGGCTACGTTAGGAGGAAAGGGAAGACTTCTTTATTGATTTTTCTTTAATTGCTTTGGAGATCTGGCCGTGGTAGGGAATAAAGTGAAGCAAGGGAGAAGTTTGGTTTCAAATCGAAGATCGAGGTTAGGAAGTTAACCCCAACTCACCTCTTTGTTTGAAGTTGGAGAAAATCTATTAGAAATGTTGTTGGTTGGTATGAAAGCGAAGGTTTGGTTTATTTTTGAGAATTTATTAATGAGGATTAAGTTTTTTGGGTTTCAGATCTGGAAATTTCGGGTGTTTCTGAACAAACCTGCCATTTTTTTACTAAAGACCTGAAATGAATCACCAAAATTATTGAAAGTTAGTCACAAATTTTACTTTCAGTCGACCACAGTCTGGGGATAGATGCAGAAATTGCTCGAGAGTCAGTCTGAAGTACTCCAAGTTGTTTTCATCTAAAGGATGTTGAGTGTGGGATGCGAAGTTAATCTGGTACTAAGTTGTGTATGAAGTCCCGATGCAGGTCTTGCAACCCTATTTTTGTTATGTTCTTACGTTAATTTCGAATGAAAGGGTCACGTATGTATAAAAGTTATATGTGAAAAATGCTCACGTACCACCCATTCTTAGGGGCGAAGTGAGATGGTGAAACATTGTTTACACCTTATTTGCTAATGTGATAGAAAACAAAATAATAAGCTTCGATAATATATATATATATATATATATATATATATATATATATATATATATATATATATATATAAAAAATTATATGCTTGCTTAAGATTGAATAGCAAATGAATAGGCACGTTTGATTAATGCGACGACACTCCTGCATTGTGCTATGACACCTCAGTTACGTGGGCAAGCACGTCTTTGTTCAATACTGTATCGTACCTTTGGGTACCTATTGTTCGCGTCCCTATCATTCATTGTTACTGGTCTATACAGGCAAATATTTATATAATAAGAATATGAATAATGAACAATAAGAAAGCATAAGTAATTAGTTATGTTTGTTAAGATTGTACCTATGGAGTCTTATATATCTGAATCTTTATTAAGCTCCTACGAATGAAAACATTGTAGAATTATGCTATGAAAACTCTGTGATAAGAATTAGGTTATCGTAAACTACGCGTATATTATATTATGTATCCTGTAATTGTGGAATGTAGTGGTCATATAATATTATTGTTTCCCACTAGCTACCGGCTTAGCACGAGTGTTCATCAATGTAGTACTAAAGAGGACATCCGGAGTATTCGCGTTAAGAACGACGCGGCAATAGGAGTCCACGATGTAGGCTTTTATTTGTTTTGGAATGTAAATAAAGTTTTTATAATAGTGGAATTTGTTTATGTCTGATAAATGAGACTTCAGAGGCATGTATCTCTAGGACAGCAAACATCCTTGGTGGTAGTACTATAAGTTTTATTTCATTATGAAATGGGTCCACCAATGTTAGAAAAACAGGTTAAAGAGTCTCAGTCCCGTGTCGCATGTAATACCCTAAAATATGTCATAACAATTTTATAACATGTTTACGGTATTTTGTAGGTATAATTTGAATTTTTCGTAATTATAATTTGCTAAGTAGAAAAATTTAGAAAACACTGGATTTGTACAAGATACAAGGGAGTATATTAGTAATTTTCAAAAGGATATGCAAGGCATAATGCAAGGAAGAGGATATGCCATTATAGAAATAAGAAAATTGGGTTGCAAATAGAGAGTATAAGGACCTAATTGTAAATAAAAGAAAAAATGAAAAAAATACAAAAAAATGAGATAAGATCATTTAGGTCTCTCATTTTGAGAGAATAAAGCTGTGTTCAAGCGTGAAGAGCAAAAGAGGAAGAGAGAAAGAAGAGAAGAAAGAAGAGGAAGAAGAAGGAAGAGAGAAGAGAAGCGAAGGTATGGATTTCTATGGGTTTTATGATTCTTTTTAGATGCATATGATTTCTATGGATTATATGGAAAAAAAAATCAAATATAAACCCGTTTTTGATGAATTTGGATCCTAAAACCACTTGGTATTAGTTGTGTTTTGGACTTAGGTTAGTTGATTGCAATCCTTAATTAAGAAATATTTGTAATGGGACATATTGGGGTTTTAGGAGATCTTGTCGAAATTTTTTTCAAAACATGTTTTTGTTTTCAAGTAGTAGCAGTCGTGACTCATCCAAATTGAATTGATTCAGATTTTTGGGTAAACTATACTTATAGGAGAACATATCTCATGAAATAGGTATATCAATTCCATTACCCTTTAAGGCTTAGAAATTCATCTAAGAAATGGAGTAACCATATTTATGGTGTCGCGATGGCAAGTGGGACACAATTGTCATTTTTAATTGTTGCCTCGACTTGAATGGCCCAACCCAACGATGAACTCAACTGGAGTGTTCTTGGACTCTATAAGCCCATTGAGTCAAGATTCTAACCATATGCTATGGAGGACAGTAAGTGAATATAACCTTGCTGAAATCTAGGTTTTCAGAGCTCTTTGGTGGATAGAAATTTTGGCCAGGCTAGGATTGGCTACTCATGTGTGACCTCGACTTCAAGCGGTCATAACTTCTTAGTCGAACTCCATTTAATTGTTCTTGGACTCTATCATTATTTAGTCAACATTTATCCATATATAGCATGATAAAATTGGAACTCATATTATTAGGTTGAAATCATGAAAAAGCAGTGAGCCTTCTTTGTAACCATGATTATTCATGCATATAACTAGGCTCTGAAATAAAGATCCCGAATAAATGATTATGCATGTAGCACGTATGATTCTGGAGATAAATGATAATTATTCGAGAATATATGAGATATGTACTAAACATAAAATACACATGGATTATACGCAGAACCACAGTAGAGAAGGATAGATGGAAGCATGCACCTAATGGGGAAAAACAGAGTGCACCTTATCAGTCGGTTGGCCTGTTTGAGTCATTCTGACGCAACCGAGCCCTTATGAACCGGTATTTCGATGCGATTGATCACCGGCGCCTTGGGCTCTTATAGTTTCCTTTATCACTTCTAAGGTTTATCTGGGCGCGACATAAACGAATAATGAATATGAAAACGGTCGAAAATGATAAGTACATGACATGATATGAGAAGCGTAGCATTGCTATGTGATGATATATTGATGACAAGTACATGTTAGTGAGCAGAAGAAAATGTAAGCGACACGAAATGAAACATGATATGATAAGAAGAGTATAAGATTGCATAAGCATGTGTAAATTATATGTATAGAACATATATAAGCATGTGTATATAACAAGTATAGAATATGACATAAGTATGATATATTATATATAGAAATGTAAAGTGAGATGACTCTTATTAGTAAATGCGTCCTGTATTCACTAAAGCGTAAAGCTTAGCACGGAGTTTAATGTCAGGTGTAGATACGGAAGCGAGAGGAGGCGAGGGACGGGACCGATACATCAAGTCTCAGTCGACATCATTAGGTGCTCACTTAAAGACTTTTTGGTCTATTTTGCATGCTGTAATATCCTTTTTGTTGTTTGTCGCTGATGAAGCAATATAAATATTATGAAATGCTAGACTACTTCCATGTATGGAGCTTGTATATTTGCATCAAATCCAGCTGCTCACGAGGATATAGTACAAGTTAAGTGTTTAACATTATATGATTGAACAAGCTTAAAAGCTATAAGTTTATTAAAAAAAAAAATGATGACACCCTCGCTTGACACCGAGTGCCGGGTTGGGGGCGTCACATCGTGCCCCCTCTCTTCGCCTAGGCGGGGGTAGGGGCGTGACGCGATGTCCCTGTGCATATGCAATATAATGTACCATTGCATGTTAATGTCATGTCACATATGCAATGAATGTTACATAAACAACTTAAATCGCATATTTCATCATGTATCATGGACAATCATATCATATGTGTATAATCTCCAAATGAACACTCATCCCAATGTCAATATATTAATACACATATATCAACATTTTATCCAACAACAACAATCAAGCATATCATTACATAATTAAGCACTAACATAATCCTCTATGTCCAAATGTAATATATAATATGCCACAAAAACAACCTGGTATGATTAGGAGTGAAAGTAGCAGGCAGCGAGGCCGAGGCTTTAGACATTTCGAGCTAGGCTTGTTAATTCGACTCGAGCCAGGCTAAGCTTTGGTGAGATCGTCAGGCTCGAGCAGCGCGGTTTAAAAGAAGCTGGCTTGGGCTCATTAGGCTCGTTTTCCCATATGAGGCAGGCCGAGCTTAACTTTCTCGAGCTGGTGATCAGAGCCTATACAAGAGTTTGTATTGTAATCTCAATCATCAAGCTCAATCCATACTTTTCCGCTTTGCATCAATCGATAACAAATGCATCAATTAAGGAAATAATTTTCTATGAGATTTGTTTTACCTTAGTTGATTTAGCAGTGATGCTAAATTTTATTAAAGCCACCCCTCCTTGACATTGTTTCCCTTTCTACGGATTACTCAGAATTTATTTGAAACAACTTGCAGCGAAAAATTATGAAATAGAATTAAAACAAGTAGAGTACAGTAGAAATTTGAAGATTTTTTGCAAATCAAATATGATATAAAAAACAGTGGTGTTTTGATGTTATCACAGACCAAAAGTATTATCAAACAGATCTTACCTGCATGAAACTCATTAGTAACATTAGTAACAACAGAAACTATTTGGCAATATACTGCTGCACATGGTTAAGTTGGTCACCACTCTCCTGACTACCAAGCTGCACATGATTAATTTCAAGACCCATAGCTTCACCACTATCGGACTGGAGATCCAGAATCTACCCACCATGTCGAACCGGTCGACCCAAATTTTCATACCCAGCAGCTGATGGTGGCACTCCCGGCGTTACACCGTCTGTAACACCCATTTTAAAACACATTTCTTCAAACCATTTCAAATATGCGGAAGCGTTTTCGTTCACTACGGTAGGCCCATAAACATTTAAACAATTCATTTACAAAATGGCATACCATGCCTTTCAAAATATTATACAACATTGTTTCGTAATTCACTATTTTAAAATACAAGATAAAGTCATGCTCAAAATGATATTACTGCATATGACGGCAAAGATACTCCCAATTCTTTCTCGACTCTACGCTTCGATCTTGCCCCTTTCCCAGCCACTATCTATCCTCTGCACTGCCAAGATTGGTAAACAATACGCCTAAGCATTTTCATGCTTGGTTCTATACAAATCCATCCTTCGCTCATTTAAAATAAATCATGCAATTTAACAATTCAAAACTTTCAAACCTTTATGGATGATCAATGTAAATACAATACATATACTTGTTATATATATATATATACAATCAGGTACAGTTCATTGATCATCCCAAAAATACACTTTCATATTCAATATTTCACAATCTCAAATCAATTCAAATATGATCACAAATTCAATTCGCTTATAATTCAATTCGCTTATGCAACCGATTCATTTATGCCCCAATCTAATTTAACCTATGTCTTCCATATACGTGGATATTAGATTCGTCGCTACGTCCCATTTGGTCAGCAGCCTAAGATAAAACGGTTTTATAACACAAGATCATTAGGCTACCGACCGGTTATAACAATCAAATAGTGAACACTACTGATACGGTCCCGCTGGGCTGCTGATCGGAGTGACACATCAAAACAATCATTCGCAGTACTACTAATTTGACCCTTATTGGTATATCAATCTATCCTTAATACGAACTAAACGGTTAACCTTATATTAAGGGCGTTCAAATCTTTTATAGCAAAGTACAGTACAATATGTACATTTGTATAAATTGTTCACTTTCAATAGTCATGCAGTTGTCATATTGAAACATTTTATAATCAATTCCTTCAAATCATTCAAAAACAATCTCAATACGCTTTCTTACGATTGCAATGTCTTTCAAATATTGAAACGAGAATAGGAACATGTAACAAACATGCAAAAACTTGAACGAGGAATAGAAGTAGATAACAAACCCAAAAAGATTGTCGCCCTTAATTCTCGCCCTCTAATTCAACCTCAACTCGGACTTTCCTCCCTCGTTAGCCCCTAATCCATCACACATATTTCACAATCAAAGAATAACCAAAGAAAAAATCATTTCCAGTATTCTAGGATTTTTGTTTAGTGGTTGATGTCTACTCAATACACCCTCACTTGCCAAATTTTCAGGACACCGAGTCACATTTTGCTCATACATCCTTCACAAAAAATTATAGCTCCGTGAGCTCCATTTTTAGTAGGAATTTTAATCATCTCATTTGGATCACCCAAACACAAGTTATGGCATCTTATGCCAAACTGCTCCAGATACCCAAATTTCACTTCCTGCTACTTCCATCGTTTTCTCACTTGTGGGTCTTAACTCCATAAATTGGTAATGGTCTCATCTACTCATTTGAAGCTATGGTTCTTAGATTTCTTCTCCAATTAGAATCATCCAATTTGGATCAATATAACTCAATTTATGGAATTTTACATTCAGATTACTCTAATTTGCAAAAATGTATGCATTTTTCGCATAGTTTCCCCTTTGAAGATTTTCTGAACTGGGGTTACAATTTGTATAATTCTCCTTCAAGTAAATTATTCTCCTAGAAGTCTAGTTTACTCCAAAAATTTGAATCACTCAATTAGGATGAGTGAAACTCAACTTATGGTCTAAGTACCAAAAACTACTCCAAAACACATAACTGCTTTCAGACCGAACTGTAAATTTATCCGAACAGAGCATCACTTCAACGAATTTCTGGGTCCAATTGGGTCCAAATTAGGTCCAAATTAGGGTACCCTTACTTCAGGAAGTTTGTTCTACTATAAGTCTAGTGTACTTAGCAATTTGAATCACTCAATTAGGATAAGAAATGACCACGTTATGGGAAAAACAAAAACATTGGTTTGGAAAAAATTTGACAAAGATCTCTTGAAACACCATAATTTCTTCGTGATTTTCTTCCAAAACACCTCAAAACTCAAAATAAATCATGTCAATCACTCCTAATAACATCCTAATATCATTCCTAAACCAATCACAAGCAAATCCCATGATGATTTATGATTTTCCCAACCTCAAACATCATTAAAAGAAAATCCTAGGGTTTGTGTTCTTACTCAATCACTTGCTCTCCAAGCCTTAGCTCCTTTCTTCTCCTCTCCGCTGAACTTCGAGCGAACTCAACAGATTCTCATCAATTTCTCTTCTTCTCTCTAAAGCCCTAGTTTTCTCCTCTCCCAAGCTCTCAAATACTGTTTTGTTAAAATGCACAAATGTGCTCTTCTATGCTCAAATGTGACTTAAGTCACTTAATTCCATAAGGCCTTGTTTGGCTCCAATTCATTTTTTGGTCTTTTAATCCATTTTTTTGACTTAAGTCCCTTTATTTGCACTATCACTTCCCATTATTCACACTTAAACATTTATTCTTTATTACTTATGACTCTTAGGTCCCATTTTGTAAAATTCCTATTTGCCCTTTTTCACTTAAGTTAATTTCCTGGTTCTATCATTTAACATTTAATTCCTTGCATTTAAACTCATTCTATTTTTAATTTCTTAGGTCCTCATTTCTTACAAATTTTTAGATTTGCCCTGACACTGGGGTAAATTTTTGTCTATTCTTTTAAATCACTTATCAAATAACAATCAATATTCATTTAACAATTTTCTAAATACCCAAGTTTGACTCCACTTATACCCTAATATAAAATCAAATAATTATAAAAATTTATGGTATTTTTCATGCTATTAATCGTCTGTTTCCGGGCAATCAAATGTCTAGCCCTTGTTTCCTCTATGAAACCCCACCCCACGATCAATTCTTGATGCTTCCTTTACTCCATACCCACGCCTAGATGCGCTGGTTAAGTCCAAAGACTAAGATCCAAATGAGCCCCAATACCCCCGTATTCGAGATCGATCCTCGTTCATCGCCGAATTGATCAGACGCCGGGTCCGCAGACGGCCTCAATGCTACCTGTACCCAAGAACCTTTGCTCTAAGCTCATGGCCACCAATTTCTCTATAGTCGCATAGATCCCAATACCCTCATATTTCAGAATCGATTCTGCGACACCAGATCGTAATCGATCGCACTAATGGGTCATACCCAACATCCATGTCCCCTCGACGCCCCCGCTGCACCTTCTTCAATGCTTATCCACACTGTAACATACCGTCGACACCTTCGCATTATCGCAAGTACCATTTCCGCGCACAGCGTATTTGGAGATCTAGGTACAAATTTCCGTACCGGGACGGCGTGGGATTCGCCACTTCGCCGCCTTCGCTGCCGCCCTTAACGCTTCGTGAGGATTCACGCATTCGCCATCCATGTCGACCGGATCTAGAGAGTCGGTGATCCATTACACATCGATATCCGGACACATGACTGGCATTTCAACGGGCTACGCCGAAAGCCCGATCGCGACCTATGAAGACCGATCCTCGCCGACCGATAATCGTGAGGCGGAAGCCTCGCTCCACCGACGATGGTCCCGGCGCCCAAGCCGAAGCTGAGTCGAGTCCAGCCAAGCCCGAGTAGCTCGCTCGCTTACTCCCAAGTATAGTCCCTAAACGAGCTATAAAACCATCCCAAATAACCCCTCACACATATCATAAAACAGTCCTAAACAACCCCTTAAACATGCTATAAAACCGTCCCAAACAGACCCTTAAACAAACCATAAACTGACCCCAAACAGTCTCAAACAACCATAAAACAGCCCGTTAAACAACTCCCAAACAGCCCCTTAAACAGTCCTTAAAACTAGCCCCAAATAGCCCCTTAAACATGCCATAAACAGCCCCAAACAACCATAAAACAACCCTAAATGGGGCCTCAAACAACTTCTTAAACAGTCCCAAAAACAGCCCAAAGCCCCTTAAATAAAGCATAATGTACCTAAACAACCCCTTAAACAACTCCCTTAACCACCTCAAAATATAGAAGTAAAACCAAAAGTGAATGAACCCTACCTCGAAAAGCAAGAGAAATGGCAGTAGCTCCCCGCACCTCTTGCCTCAAAAAACATTTGATTCCCAAATCTTCATTGGATATTTGGTGAAATTCCTCGCTTGGTACGTACATACCGGGTCCGTTGAGGAGATGAATTTAATTTTGGCCCGACGACCTTACTAACGAAACTCCGAGGATCACGAAAGAAGACTTTAATTTCCTTACCCTCTCCCTTTTCGCCCCCTACCTACAAACTAAAAATGGAGAGAGATATTTTCTGCCCAAAACCTTATTTTTTTTTAACCATATCCTTAACTTTAAAGATTTGGCTCACGTCGTGCCATGTGTCTACGACTTGTTCGGGTTCATTTTTGCCCCGAAATAATTAATTTTGTCTCAGTTTAAGTTCAATTTATTTTATATGAATTTTCTTTAAATTATTTTCCAACTTTCAAAATTTTCTTAAAAATCTTGTTTTTGGGGATCGTCGGACACCCTTCGCCTAGAAAAATGCAAAAAATCCGACTATCTTGGAATACGAATAAATTGGTGACTATTAGATTGCAGCGCGAACCAATCCGCTATATCCGGCTCATACGGTAATTATAAAATTTCGTGTTCTCAGAACCAGATCAGAATGACATTTGACTTTTATTTATAAGATCTACCATCGGTTATGTTCCATATATTTATGGTTGATTGTCGAATAATATTTCAATCAATATAGATATTAACGGTAATCGATTTTGATATATCAAGCCTTTAATCGTATATACTTTGTTTCTTCAATCACCTAAACACAATAAATACCGCACCACTCCACGATGAAAAACTAAACCGTCAGACTGAGATTTATTACGTACCCACTCACAAGATCAAGATAATGACAACCACACGCGCATAGAGGCGACGACAATCATACGTGCACTAAGTCGACAACTAAATCACAAAAATATATAAAAACCTATATTTATGTGGAAAAACCACTTTATTGAGAAAAAAAATATGAAAAATAGGTATAGAGGGGCGATTTTAGATAAAAAAAATGATAAAATAATCACCCCTTATTACATAAATAAAAGATGTTAATAGAGAAAAAGTTCGGAGAAAAGATAAGCCAGGGTTTCAGGTGCTTTTATGTTGTGACTTATGCAAACAGAATACTAGCCGTCACGACGTCGTTTTACTGGAATACTGAAAGCAAAGGGTTGTAGGGTTTAAGGGAGTTGTCCAATATTTCCATTTTCCCATTTTTCTGCTCTGAATTCCCGAGGCGTTGAGATGGCTGGGATATGCAGATCAGCTGTGTTGGCTGGAACAAAGTCACTGGCTTCTCGATCCAAAACCCTAATTCCTAAAACTCTTTCTTCAAAGACAATGGCTTCTCCATTTTCTTCTTCCACAAGACCCATACCCTGCGCTTCCAGGTATACTCTATTCATTATCATCGTTTACTTAGTCTTCTTTTTCTCAAAGATTTTATTTTATTTTTTTTCAGGGTCCTTTCGGCGTTAGGAAGTGTGGAATCTCTGATGCCGCTTCACAGCGCCGTTGCTTCTGCTCGCCTCAAATCTTTCATTGCCGTTGACTCCACCACCTGGAGCTGGCTTTCCCAAGGTGTCTTTCTTTTCTTCAAATTCTGTCTTCTTTCTTTTCAGCGATGTTGAACTCTTCGGTTTTTAGATTGTTCTTATTCGCTTTTTTTCTTTTTCTTTTTTTGGATTTATACAACTAACATTAGCAACTAGGTTGATTAAGCATGTTTATCATCAAGAAAAAAATCCTTCCCATTTTCTAATTTGTTGAGGGATTTGTGACATTCTTTTGATTTTCCTTTTCGTTTTCTAGAAAGATGGTTTCTCTCTAAGTATTTAACTATTGAAATGAATCATTAGGTTTTGGGCCCTATGTTTTAGCACTGTTTATTACTCCAGTGAATCAATGGATTTAGAATTGGATCCTTTGAGCTATGTAGTGTTGCTTTCATTTAGAATTCATGCTTGTGACAGTGTAGTGTTGGTAGATGCCTCTTCTGACATGATATTCTACTTGCTGTTATAGGACGTGCATTGCCTTTGTGACAAGACCTGCAGATCCGTAGGGAAGATATTTGAATGGGTTTTTTTTATCCAAAGAAAAAGTCTTTCAAGTCTTGAAGTTTTGTACTTGGACTCTGCGGTTTAATTGACTTAGTTACTTGTTGCTATTGTTAGCTTTTCCTTCAACAATTTGGTTTTGTGCTCAAGAAATTTCATTTGTCTTTTTGGCTTCTAATAGATTAGTGATTTGTAAACAATGCATGAAAGAATGCGGCAAAATGCTTTCTCACTGTAATAAATATGCTTCATGCTAACTTTCTTTTTCTGTTGGAAGCTCCATTTTAACATCTGGTGTGTTTCATTTTTCTTAACGTTTGATTGGGGTTGATCTATATTTTGTCAATTGGAAAAAAATAATTAGAAATCGATTGCGATACTAGGAATTCATGTGCAAGACCAACTCTTGGTAATGTGGTCATATACTACTGCAATGCGTCCTATAATTTTTTAGAGCCAATACATACTGGACTAGTAGTTGGCAATTTGGGATATTATTTTTCTTTCAACTTAGAAAATGAGTACAGTTATGATGCAAGGGTAAGACTGTGATGGATGATTGAAAGGTTTAGGTAAGTCAAGGATGAGTTTGTGGTAGTTTAGGGTATAGTAAGGGTAAGGGACATGACTGGTTTAAAAGGTTATAGGGTTTATTTTGGGCTTATATATGGTGGAATGAGGGTTCAGAATAAAGAATTTTAAGTTTGGAAAGGTTTGAGTTTGGTTTGATGCAAAATAGCCTTGTTTTGAGTTAGTTTGCGGTTTTCGGGTTAGTCTAAGGTAAGGTTAGGGCTATGCATGATTTTAGGGTTTCTCTAAGGTTAGAGATGATGATATTTATGGTTTCTATGTTAAAACAAAGTATTTTGAAAGGTTTTTGAAGTATGGAATCAGGTTTGGAAAGCTTTGGGTTGTGGTTGGAGAATTGGATTTGGAATGTTTAAAAGAAAAAGATTATGGGATGAGTTGAGGTTGTAGGTGGATAGATACTTTGCCACCAAGGGATAACAAACCACGAACTCACCACTCAAGGGAATCCACCCATGAAATAAGAGAATAAGAGATATACTTCACCACCCAAGGAATTCACCAAGAGATAAGAATCAACAAACTTGCCACTCAAGGGAATCCACCTAAGAGATAAGAAAACAAAAGAGAAATCTGAAAATATTTATTAAACTTGAATTGATAAAAAAGAGTACATTGGGGGGCATATTTAGGCCTCTTACTTTCTAAATCAAATAAAGCAATTCCTATTTTTACTGGGAAAACAAAACTTTCTAAATTGAATAAAGCAACTCCTAAATTAGAAACATGACTGTCTCCAATTCAAATTAGAATTCAGAAAATTAAAAAAAAAAACCAATAATTGACCTATTCAAACTCTTCTTCAAGCCTTGATCACGTCCTTAGCTCATTTGAAGTCTTAATTGAAGTCCAAAAATTCCATTTTGATGATCCTACAGCTTTGCAACTTTCTAAATCTGAATCTTCCATAATCAAGGTCGAATTTCCATTGGTTGTTGTAGATTCTCCTGCATCAAGTTAGAATATTTTAGTAAATAAGGTACAGTTGGAAAAAAAACATAAAATGGTATACATGAACATTGTAAAAGCTTGGGCTTTTAGTTTGTGCCTTGTGGGGGTTTACTTCTTTCATGAAATAGCATATAGAGATGTTAGATCTGGCAGCAGTTGTTGAATTCTGTTGTTGTTTTGCTTTTGAATTCTAAAATAATGTTGTGACATCATTTTATATGTATTTGTGCTGTTTGCCTATTAAAATGAAATAATAATAATAATAATGTTGTGACATTTTTGAATTGATTTATTTTGCAGTCTACTTTAATTAAGGTTTCTCTTTTAAATGGGTTCTTTGAGGATTTAAAGCATCTCTTATTTAGGGCTTGTTATTTATATATTACATTTTGAGGATTTTTTTTATTCTAAATTCTATTTTCTTCTGTAGGTCTGCTAATCTTATTTAGAATTGAAGATTCATCTTTGATTTTATAGGTTTTTAATAAGAGAACAAGGAAAATTATTGAATCACTAGAAGATTTGATTCATACGAAGGACTTTAGTTTTTAAGAACAAGCATAAGCTATAAAGTTTGAGTATGATTAAAAATTTAAAAGCTCAGGCAAAAGAGTAAAGGAATGACCGTTCATCATTGAATGTGATTCAATCCCTTTTCAAATATTTCCTCCACCAAATCTTAGATAAGCCATATGACCTCTAAACAAGATATAGGATGTTTGACTGAGTGATCTCTAAACAAGATGAACCGTGGCATGGTATCAGTGCTTTAGGGTTTAGACAGTGTCTGGTACTTGGGCAGTCTCTTTGTTCATAAGTTGGCAGATTTGGGTATCATTGTTACGCAAGCTTTTCCTGAAGTAAGTATATCTGTGGTAACCATAGGCTGCATCTTCTAATATCTACACAATGCGCATATCTGATTGAGGATTTTATTACATTAGTTCCTCTTGCTAAGATATTGTCATGTTGTACTTGTCTGTGTTGCTTAAAGTTTATGTGGTCTCTTGTGAAACTGTATACACATATGTGCACATATTCTAAAGAATCAGAAAATTTTAAGCTACGTTCTAATCACCTGACGGGCTTAAGGGCACTAGGTACACACAAATTTGACTTCAACATGCTGATTTTAATTAGTGAAGATGTTAGTTAGGGCATTTCTGGTGGCAGCCATTGATACTAATCCGGGTGCATTATGAGTAGGCTTTTCTGACCCAGGTTTGACACATTCTTGTTTTCCTTTTGTCCTTAAGAGTTTGCCTGGGTGGTGTTTTGGTTCTGTACAAAGTGTCATTTCTTCTTGCAACTTGCGATAATACACTTCCTCACTACTCAAACAAATATCATTCCCCTGTGAAAATATTTCCATCTACTGATTATCTTGTATCTTTCTTCATGGGCCATTCCCTAGACTTTGCAGTTCCTCGGTGACAAAGACTCGTCAAGGTTTCAGTCGCTTCAATCAAAATTGGCTTGCAAGTCGAGCAGTGTCTCTATTTTTGTTAGTTCGACCACCTCTGCTATTTATTTTCCATTCATGACTATTGCTTAGTGTAAGTTACTACCCTGGCCAAGAATATCAAATGCTAGTGTGGACCTTTGCCCATACATCCTGTAATTCTAGTTGTTTGGAAAATTTTAGGTATCTTCAATCCATTGCTCTCCCAAATAATGTGTTCTGAAATCAGTACTTGTTTCTGAAAATACTCCCTTGAATGCAAGGTTGAATGGCTGGCTCATCTGAAGTAATTCTTTCATCTGTTCTTCCATCCCAGCGTTTCTAAAATCCCTAGGATTCTTTTCCTTCTTGTTCAAATGGCAGAATTCTTCAAATCTGTAGTTAGGATGTATATTTTTTTGGTTGAATAGGAAAAAAATATGAAAATATTTGATTGTTTTTACTTTTTATTCAGCTAAAAGTAACCCAGTAACAGCTAGTATAACTAAAGTAAACTTCGTTACCAATTCAGTTGAAAAATAATAAAATAACATCTAATCTATATTCCCTTTTGGACATTGGGAATGAAGGGTTTGTGAAAGGGTAGCTTCCGGGAGAGGTCTATAGACAACTTTCCAAACCCTAGATAGTTTCCGCCTAGAATTTAAGGGCATGTTCGGTTTTCAGTTTTTTTTGAAAAATGTTCTAGAAAATAGTTTTTGAAAACACATATAACACCATTTTGGTGTCCCCTGGATTCGGTGTTATCTGTGTTAACTTGGTGCTCTATGTGTCTTTCAGAACACAAAAAATGAGAACTAAATTTTAGCAAGTAGTAATTAAAAACGCTTTTTTAAAATAAACCAAATGTACCCACACATATACCAACTCCATGTTTTAATAAATTAAATAAAGGTGAAGTAGCAAATAATAATAATAATATGTTAAATTTTCACTCGTGAGAACCAAATTTAAAAAAAAAAAACTCAAACCTTCCTTCCATTGATGAGAAGCTTGCTTTAATGTGTATAAACATACCCTTATTTTATAAACAATTATCACAAAACCTTTTATTGTAGTTGCTTCTAGGTTTTCCTCTGAAACCACAAATCAGTACACGAGAAAAACGTTTTCAATTGTGGATGCGATAGATACCTGCCATAATGTGGTTAAAGGTTAGGCGCTATTGAGCCAAAATTAATAATGGATTGTTGGATTCCCATACTAGATAATTAGTGATGGAACCCATTAATTAATTGCTTAATAAGTAAGAAACCCAGTAAGACAGGAGCTTGGTTACTTGATAGGCAATTGTAAGATAGGGATTAGTTGTTTGTCAGACAAATAACCCTATAACGTTAAGATTTGGAGTTTATTAATAGACCATCTCCTTAGGACCTTCACACATTCTCCCTAAGGCTAGGGGTGGGCATGGTTCGGTTAATTGAATCATAACAAAATAAAAATCGATTGTCGGTTTTTGGTTTCTTAATGATATCAATCAAAAACCTAACCATTAATATGGTTAACCAAATCTTCAGTTAACCATTTGTTCAATCAACCATATATCAGTTTTCGATTAACCATAATTAAAAATAAATTTGTAATTCCATAATCATATATTAAAGTTCAAATTATAATAATTATTATAAATACAATAAAAAAAATGCAAAGAAAAAATGAATACAATTTATTCATTTGCAGTCTCATGACACTTGTGTATTTGTAATACACATTTATAATATATCCATAAATAATATATGATACATATGAGATTAGATAATTTAATCTCGGGTTTTTAATCAACCACATGTTTTAACAACTTCAATAAAAAAAAAAAAAACCAATTCAAATAAATTACAACCTATATATTTTGGTTTTGAGGAAAAAAGAAAAAGCGACGGATAGAAGTGGGCTTAAATCACTGTGATTTTTTTATAAAAACTAAACCTAAAAGCAAACCAAGATTACAGAAACAAAAACCAAAACTCGAACCATCTTGCCTCGATTAACCTATTTTTATGTTTGGTTTCGATTTGGTTTTTCGATTGGTTCTATTTTTTAGGTTTTTTTATTCGCCCCTACCCGGCCTTTAAACACATACGCTGATGTTCTATTCTAGTATTTGGTAATTAGACGTGTTCACACGCAAATTTTTCGAAATGAAACAGAGAATACCAATAAGAAGGTTAGTAGCTAAAAATGATGACATTAGTTTATCATATCTTATTTAAATCTAGACTTTCGTTGTACATTGATCCTTTCAGGCGTAAAAAAGAGAATTGATCAGGTTTGAGTCTTCGTGATAATTAAATATTATAAAATTGCACTATAAAATGAATAGATGTTAAAAAAAAATTAATTTACTATTTTACGTTTAATTGTATATGTAATTATTTTTCAATAATTTAAAAAAAAAAGTTTAAATGATTAAAAAATTACTAAAAGATATAATGTGAAAACACTTTTTTTTTTAAATAAAAAATAATTTCACTGGTCAGATATTTCTAATTTTTACATTTTTAATAACAGAAAATTGATGTGAAAGTAGTCGTCGTATATTTTCTGAATCACATGACAAAGTATAAGGAGCGCAGAAATGGCAGCAGACATTTCCATCTCGTCCGGTCATTTTTAGCGGCCATGTGCTTGTCACGTGAAACCCTTTCCTACCCATTTCGTTGTCACGTGCTCTTTCTTCAAACCTCAAGTTTTACCGTCTTAGATAAGAAACCTTTTTTTTTTTTTTTTTTAAATCTAAACAACTTAGAGTTACAATATAGTAAAAAAATTTATTCTGGCCCTCTTTTTTTATGTCTTACCTTATGAATATTTTATCACATAAGTTAAATATGATGAATAAATAAGAAATATATTTAATAAAGAACATAATATTTTTATTTAAAACCAAAAAAATAGGAGATTTTAAACAATACCTTTTTTGGTTTTCAAAAAATAATTGCTTATTAGTTTTGAAAACTATAGCTTCATTTTCTCAACTTTTCTTGATTAGCCTCTTTTCCTTTCAATGCGGGATGATTTTTGGTTATTATTTTGAAATAAATACATTCTATGCTCCTATTCGTCAGTTTTCTTATGATAAAAATTGTTATTTATGTCTCTGAGTTTTTTATTTGTTTACCAGTATTTTAATTGGCGTCATTCCCACGGTGTTTGTTTGTTTTCATCATGATGTGGAGTATGGTTGTTGTTGTCTTGATGTAACATATGATTGTCGTAGTCTTGGTGTGTCGTTTGTTTGCCGTCATTATGGTGCAGCGTTTGTTTGTATGGCGATTGAATGAAATGAAATGTATCGGATAGCGATAAGAGGAAATCAGTGTGGTCGTTAATATAATTTGAAACTTGAGGTATTTTAGTCGTATGGTAATATGATGTGAAGAACCGGTATCAGATATATAGGGTTTGGTTGATTTTATTATGTTATTAACTAAATGTTATGTGTTTTATTGTTTTAATGATTTTGATTACATATTCCTTATCGATGTATATGTTAGTTTGAATCAATTAAATTATTTTTCTCTTAAAAAATACTTTTTAACTATTGTTTTTAAATATAAATGTTTAAATTTAATTCCCATACTAATTTTGAAAAATATTATTATAAAAGCAAATTTCACAAACATTTTCTAATCACAACTTTACAAGAATTATCCCACATGATCAAACAATTCATGTAAAATTCTAATAATATACAAGTCATATTTAAAGAAATAATAATAATTATCATTTTACTTTTAGAAGTAATAAAATAGCTTTTCATTAAAATTATTTCTAACTCAATTACAAATTAAAAGAAAAATAAAAACCCCTTGTTTCGTGAAAGTAGTTTTTAATGTTAAAGTTCTATCACATAAAAATTGATCAAACGAATTTCAAATTTTGAGATGTTAAAAGATATTCCAATTTTTAAGTATAAGATTTCTTATATTTTATATGTGAGTATAATTACTAGTATTATTATTATATTTTAAAATAATAAATAAATAAATAAAATCGTATCCACTCTTATGGGCTGTTTGGTTCCAGTTTTCAAGAACAGTTATTTGTTTTGAAAAAACATCGAGAGTACTAAAATTTTATTTGGTTCTCATTTTTTGTGTTCTAAAAATCACTTAGAAGTTAGAACACATTTCAAAAAAAAAAAAAAAAAAGGCACTCAGAACATTAAAACCCATTTTTTCAGAGAACACCAAAAATGATATTTTTTGTGTTCTCAAAAACTATTTTCTTGAACATTTTTTAAAAATAGGAGCTAAACATGACTTAAAATACCATCCAAATTTTTTTTTTGAAGATAAGAATTTTGCAATCAATAAAAATATGTAACTGGAAATGAGTTAATTCCCAAAGAATTTGTATTTCTCTCAAGTTACTAGAATGATTACACATTTCTTTTAAGTTCACAATCAGAGCAATTTATACTATTAAAGTCCGTCACGTGTCGTTATCAGCTCCTAGTTCATCATGGTAGTGGGCTTCGTAGGAGTGGATAGTGGGCTTTGTGGTAGTCCATGTGGTAGCCAGTATTCATGTCTTGACCAAGTCTACCTATTTGTCGAAGATCGGGTCCTTGCAAATCTGTCTGCTTTGATCGGGCTTTGGTCCTTGAACCCGAGCCCGAGAAGTGGCATGTCCGAGGTTATATAGGCGATCAAGAGGTATTAGTGTTCTTCCTAAAAAGCCCGATTTAGGTGCGTTAGGGCTTGACGCATCAAGCTCGGCCCCCCTTGCATTGAGCTTTTATATGTACTCTCCTTGTGTTGGGCCCCTTCCTTCATGTGACATATACGGGATTAGACTTATCCGATTCCAGTCTCCATTGAGGATAGATAGTGGGCAATCCGGAAGATGATAGACTATGCCCACAAACTTGGAAAAGATAGAATTGAGGGAGGTGGTCCAATTTACTCATAAGCCCTTTACCCTAACATCTCCTCCATGTTTCTTTCCTGATGTGTGTTCCTCAAGTTTGTAAATTGGAACCACATTGTCCAAATTTCGCATGGATTCCGTAGGACACCTTTTTTTTCTTCAAAATACATTTTTTTATGAGTCTTTTGCAATACAGTTTTCTTATGTGTTGAACGGTATCTGCAATTTTGAAATGTTTTTAATTCATTTTCAAACACTTTTTTAAATTATGTTTTACTTTTATTAATTTTTAATGCGCTTGTATAAGGTGATCTGAATAAAATATCAGTGGGAACTTAATTGGTATGGTCCTTGGGTTTGCTCTCTAGTGATTATCTGTTAATTTTAAGATCTGGACACACAAATTAACCTGAACACCCATAATTATCAAATAAGAAACATGTTTCACGTATATCATTTTTGTTATGAGGTGAAAAAATAGGTTGAGGGGTACGAGGACGAAACCCCTACAGTACGGTATATTTAGATATAAAGGTATTTTTATAATTTGATAATATTCAGAGTTATTATAAATACCCTTCTATATAATCTTAATTTTGTGATAATGAAAAACTCAAGCCGTCCTTCCTATGGATATAGGCATGTTGTCAAATTACGTCAAATCTTGTGCATATTTTTCATATTTTTCTTCTTTGATTCTTATTATTATTATTACACGATTCACAACAATATGAAAAATCAATTTTAAAATTTTAACCTTTCATCCGATTTTTGACAAAATTTAAATGGGGATGATGAAGACCATTCACATTGATCTAATACTGGGCTCTTATAACATAGTTTATAATAGCCATATATCGTAAAATTGGTCATGTCATCACGTTTAAATTTTCTGTTTTAACAAAAACATTTTTTTATTTTTTGACAATAACAAAAACATTTACTATTATTGAAAATGATGGTTATTATTTAATTTTTTTAAATAATATTATAAACTTACCCACCTGCAAAAGAGTTATACCAGGACCCGTTAATATCTGTGTCCACCCAACAACCTCACCAATCAAAGAGAGTCAGTACAGTGAGCTGTAAATTTGTAATATACAAAATATTTGGACATCGTTTTCAATACATCGGATTTGTGGACCTGGTTTCTCTTTGTCTCATGGATAAGATCGGTAGAATATTAGATACAGAGTGACCCCACCTCTTTTTTTCTGTGTCTTAATAATCTTAACCTTGAATCTTCAATAAAATAGTATCATTCTGCACAACAAACCAAACAAAGCATAAGGGCAAATTCAAACGATTACCCAGTATGATTTGATGAATTTGAGGAACTGGGTTGGTCTCCATGTCTCCTCTAATTCATTGTGGCCATATATTTTTTTGTTTTTGTTTTTAGTTTTTGTATTTTGAAAGCGATTTGAGGAATTATAAGAAGCGTTGGCTGGATTTTGTGGACTGAATTGAGGCCATAAAAGTAATATGTCAGTTTCTTGTGGTGGGTGTTTATTTCTAGGGTTTGATAGTTATAAATTATCGTACCCTCCATACAACACATTCAGAGAATCAGAGCTGTTCTTATTGCTATGGGTGACTTTTTTATTTTTTGACTTCTGTTCCTTTGCTTTTCATCATTATATTACTATGTTATTTTCTATTCACTTTCCATTACTTCGTTCTGTTACTCCGATCTTGGATTAGAACTAGGATCTCCCATTACCATTTGAACCAATCTTGAGGGCTTGTTATGAGTGACTTTAATTACCCCTGTTTGTAATAAAAGCAATCATACACATTATCCCTGTTAGGTTTTATATGAATATATCTAAATAATATTGTGTTGATCTAACCTTGAGAATCAATGAATTCATGCAAAAACCTACGGGTTTTTCCCCCTCTAACGTGTTGAAGATATTTGTGGTAAAAGAAGTCATGATTTTGTTTGTTTGTGTGACGTGTTTATATACATCGTCTATTGCCTGTAAATTTTGTTGGACCTTGTGGGGGTACATCTTGTCTGTTTCTCCTTAGCATCACTGCTCAGGTAGTTTGCAGAAGCATTAGGTGGCTTTAATATATTTTTAGACATTCATATCAATTACTTTTCTCTGGTGTTTTTAGCTTCTCTGCTGTGTTGTTGGCACTTGTTGCTGCTAGGTTTATTTACTACTGATCAGATCTTCTTTTTTTCCTCATTAATGGTGTTGTGGGCTGATCTTGGTTTTTTTCTTTTCTCTCCAAATTGGGTAGAAATCAATCCAGCTTCAGCAAAAACCCATTTTGGGCAATTGGCTCTCTTATGGTATTTTTTTCTGTTCCGTCTTCTTATCCCTTCTGTTATCTCTTTGTTGCTTTGTTTCTGTGTTTAGATGTTTTTGCATAGTTGACTCTTCCTTTCACAATAACTTCTTGTTTCTTACTTTAATTCTATTCCATCATAAATCAGAAGTAACATCAAAACATTTCAATCTTTTGCTTTGCTTGAGCCCTTTGTGTTGATGGGTTTCATTTCCTTCCTGAATTTACCTTCTTCTTTTTCTTTTCCATCTTCTTTGTTTAGGGGTCCTCTCTCTCTCAACTGGGTTTCTTTGCTTATGAAGAGAAAGTTGTTTTGAAGTCTAGAATAATCAGGATCTGTCTCTTTTTATAAGAATTCAAACACCCTTTCCCCTCTATTCTCATTTTCTGAGTGGTTAAGTTTCTAATTTACTCCTGTTTGGGTTGGAATTGCCTGAATTATGTTGTATGAACTGCTCTGATTTTGCTTTATGGGTGTTTCTGCAGATTCTCCATACCCATCATGAGCTCCAATTCTCTGGGTGTTCCCTTTCTTCATCTCAATCAATGTGGAAGGTTTTCATTGAGAAGGATTAAACACTAAACCATGGAGAATTCTTATGAACCAGCAAATGGAAAAGGATTTACTGATAATGGTCATAGGACCATGAGGTATTCTCCTTATCAGCACTGTATTAAGGTATCATTATCTTGGCTAGATCTTAGAGTTTTCTATGTTAGAGTTAGTAAATGTGAGATTGATGATTCCACCCCTGAGTACCTTACTCTGAATCATATTCCTCTAAATCGAGATACCCTTCTTGAAGTAAATGGTGTAAGAAGTAGCTTATATTCGGATGGAGTGTCGACTCTCCTTAGAAGGGATCGGTTGGATAAAAAATCTGAAGAGGCTACATTTGTGAGCACTGATAGTGTGAGGACGACAGGGAGTGTTAAGTTTGAGGTCTTTGATAAGGATGTTCTTGTTCTATCCGGGGTTTTAGAAGTGTCTAATAGTAATGGGTTCACCGAAGAATTGAAAAACAACAGCCAGAGATGGAGCATGAATTGTGAATTAGACACAGTCCCAGGCATTGGCTTCTTGAAGGGGAAACAATATACAGGTGTTCCAGAGTCAGCTTCACCGGCAATTGAGGTTTACGTTGCCGGTTGCTTCTCAGGCACTCCTATTATATTGACTAAAACTCTGCATCCTACCCTTAGGAAGAAGCAAATCTGGAAGGGCATGTTGGATTCTATACCAGAGTATGATGCTTCGGAATGCCTGAAAGATGAAACAGCTAGGCTTTCTTTACAGGTATTTGCGTATGGGATTTTATTCAATTCCCTGATGCTACTGTCTTGCTAAGATAATCTTGAATTTAAAATGATTTGTATGCTTCAGTGGTTCATCTTCTACTTTTGTGATGCATTGAGCTCTCTCATGTAAATGATTTACTCTCTTATATCATGTTCCCATTGCAGAAATTATTGATGTTATATTATTCTGGTAAATACAATCTTATCCTAGATGAGTTAGGAAAAGTATGGGGGCTTGCTTATACTATATTTTAAAAATTAGATCATGCAGCATTCTTAGTTCTCTAGTAGGGAAGCATATACCTAATGAAGATGAACATATCATATCTGATATCCCACATGCCACACTTCCTTTCAAGCATCTGTTCCTTTGCAGCATAGACCGAGAGTTGTAATGCACATCCTGTGTGGTTTTGATTTGATTTAAACCGGCTTATATCTTTTTGAAGCTCATTTAGATTACTTTCCTACTAGCACTGAACTCTTCTTAGGGGGATAGAATACACTAGTAGTTCTCTTCATAAGATCAATTGCCGGTTATTCTCATTATAATTCAGATTCATCATTTGCTACATCACATTCTCTTCAGTTGGCACCTAATGTCCTGTTTTCGATTGCAGATAATAGAACAGCCAGGCCACAAAGCCGAAAATGAAGACTACAGCAGCTTGTACTCAGGGTCAGGAACAGAATATTTGGAAGGCGAAGATGGGGAACTGTCATGGTTCAATGCGGGAGTAAGGGTGGGGGTCGGGATCGGCCTCAGCATTTGTCTTGGAATCGGCATTGGAGTAGGGTTGCTGGTTAGGACCTACCAAGGCACCACCAACAACTTCAGAAGACGGCTGCTGTAACCATAACCATAACCATCTATTCATTCCACTTGTAAGTCATGACTGAAACTGAAAGAGGACAGCTAAGCTAACTTAGTAGTGTTTAAAAGGGGCTCTCATATATCTTGCAGGAAATGCATGAATCAGGTGAGACTCCGAATAAGAGGGTCATCGTTGTTGCGATTGCAGGAATTTTTCCAGTATTCCTGCACTAGATAATAATGTAGTACATGAGCATCTTACTAAATTGTGATCCTCACTCTGTCATTTCTATTTCTGTGATGTCTTCTTTCTCTCCTATTTTGTAAATTAAGGGTGTTGATAGTTGTGAAACAATAATCATGGAATTGGAAAGAAGCCTGGATAAACCTTCTTTGGGTTGTTGCCATTGCTTATGCTCTCAGTTCTCAGTTCTCAATTACATTGGAATGGATGGTTTAAAATTTATGCAAATTGTGGAGACAAATGAGAAACTTCTCGGACCTCTTTTTATAAGTTTACCAATTTAACTAATTTTGTTCAATGAGTTTTGCTTTAAAAAATACAAATTATAGAAATGTTTGGTTTTTGTCTTTGAAAACTGTTTTCTATTCTAAAAAACAAAGAAAAACAAGGAGAAAACAGGAATCAAATTTGGTTCCTAGCTTCTTTTTTTGTTTCTAAAAAACATAGAAAACATTAAATTTAGAGAACAAAAACAGTTTTCAAAGAACACAAAAATAATGTTCTTATTTTCAAAAACTGTTATGAAGAATAATTTCCAAAAATAAGAACAAACCGACCCTATGAGTCCAGGCCCAGCACAGCAATCAAATAGGGAGTGCTTAAACCAGTTAATTTCTATTGCAAAGTATGGAATATTCAGGATCTATACACATACACAGGTAAGTAACACTCTTAAAAGACTCATAATTTTATATGCACAATATTTGCAAAGGCTGTGACAAAGCACAAACAACCTCAGCTGGTGGGGGGTCGATCTGCACGACGGAACCAGGTGTTGAATGCCGTAACCAAGTGAGGGCAATCATCGACATTTCGGGTTGCAAAGCTGAGGCATTGTTGCAGCAGCTCTTGTGCATCTGACAATGGAAAGGTCGAGATGATCTTCAGAAATGTCTCTTCCAGCTCTGTGTAGAGAGATTTATGAGTGTGAAGCACAGAGACGTTGTCCTTGCATACAATCAGCACCGGAAGCCACTCTTTTACAAGCTTCATCCTCACCTGGAAAAAACACATAATTCTTATGTGAGTGAGCCCCTACAAAGTTATGTATATCGATAAGTTCCTACATTAAAAATTGATTTTGACTATTAAAAACTCACATTCTTCACTGTACAGCAATGATTCATTGCTTAGAAATCATAAATTACTAAGAGTAAGGAGCAAAGCAAAGACCCCTAAAATAGAAAAACCCTTGGCCAAGTTTTGCTTGGTTTCAGAGAAATGGCATGATTTGGAGCTCTTTTACACAAATTCAAATACAGAATCATGTCCAAGGGATCAGACATATTGAAAATATGTTCCCACGCCCGGAGAATCACTGTAGATTATTAGCATGGGGACCCTATGCTGAAATAAAAACTAAAATCTTGGCATGGAAGAACATGTTCGTTGTATCAAGGCCAAAAGCTATGTGAATCAAATACAATGCATCACCAGTTGGGAGCCAACTGAAGTATCTGTTTCTCAGAAGCTATTCATCATCAGCTTGCTGTTGGTAATGATTCAATAGGGATAGCAGATCACTCAAGTTATAAATGTAGAATCTAAACCAGCTGAGAACAATGGTTTGGAATGGCTTGAAGCAAGCAAAGAAACTGATTAACAGTTTCGAAGGGACATGGATCTCATAATTCAATCTTTTAACTAGTTTCAGCCTACTAAAACAAATAAGTCAATCGAATGGAGTCTTCACACAAGGATCATCACAAACATGGTCACACTAAGCTAACATACGGAATGGAAGAGAATGTTGACAAATTCCTAAAATGCAGTATAATAATCACAAAAGGAATAAGACCGGAGTGTTAAGGCAAAAGGGCAAAGGAATTAGATGCAGCGGCCGGAGTGGATACAGAACCAAACATCAGCAGGAACTAGGGTTGTAAGCACATGAGGGAAACTCTCAAACATACAAACACAAACCTGACTGTGACACCACGCCCACACTCATATCTGAGGAAAAACTCATTGATAAAGTTACCTATAGGAGTGCAAAAACAACAGTGCTACCAAACTGAATCAGTGAACAAACAGTGAATTCCAAAACTGTCTATGAAAGAGGACTTTGCTGCTGCTAAAGGCAGAGAAGAAAAGTGAGTCTTTCAAGCATAGTTTAGAACCCAATCACCCATTAGTACCAATAAAGGCAATTCTCATTGCTTGGAAAGCTGTTTGGGAAATGATCTGAACTCTTGACCGAATCGGAAGAAGGGATGAATTATTCTGAACAGAAGTTACATGTGTAAAAGGAAGAGTTGATAGCTCACATGCTCCTCCACTATTCCAAGGTGAGAATCTTCTGGTAATCAGTTTTTTTTTTCATTGTTTGGAGTGGTTTTGGTGATGCACTACCCCATAAGAGTGCATCTCCTCAGTTGGTGTGATCCTCTGATGGGGAAGAAGTGGAAGAGATCTTGGAGAGCTGCTTCTTTGTACCCATTCTAGATGTCACTGAAGAAAAGAAATGGGAGGTCACTCGAAAATGCAAAATAGTTGGAATAAACACTCAAATCTTCGGTAATAAGCATCTTTTCAGATTGGGCTAGAGAATAAATAGATGATCATTCTATGACCATGGTAAATTTGTGGATTGGTTGAGTCTATAGTAAAGAATGAGGTGGTCTTGTTCTCTCTTCCTTCTTGCTAGACTGTTGATGCAGTGTTCCATCTTCCTTTTTCTTTTTCAGAAACTTTTAAAATATTTAGATCTAATTTCTCTTGCTAATAACTTCTAGCATTCTTCTACAAAACCAGACAACTTCTAGAAAAATTTTAAAAGAAATTTCAAATAAATTCAAGGCTTGAGCAGTTAGCATTTTCAGTATTTATCAGCCAGCCCATGAAAATATCTTATTTAAGGGACTAAACCCACCATCTAAGGCCCCATTTAAGAGACCAGCCATACAAATAGAATGCTGGAAAGGGGAAACTTACCTGAGTGTTCCCCTGGGGAAGTATGCTAATGAAATGATTGATCTTCATCTATTGATCCTATGATTGAGCACAGTTGATTCCTTAAATGGGACCCATCAGATGATAGATACCAGCCTTCAATGGAGATTTAAACTGACATTTTTGTATTCAGAAACTGACAAAGAGGTGAGCACTTCGAGAGGCCACCAATCTCCCGACCCAATTCTGTTTTTCTCACTGCCCTATTCTGCTCCACTAACTGTACTCATATTCCCATCCCAGCAGCCACATGCCCTCTATGTTTCCTCCTTGTATACGTAAATTGAATTGGAGGTCAATCAATACCCTCTGCCCCAAGTGTCACCTTGTCCTCAAGGTGAAAGGAGGGAAACTGTTGCTGAATGGTTACACAAGGTTCCCATGAGGCTTCAAAATCTGGTAGTCCCTTCCATTTAATCAGTACCTCGAATCCTTGATGGCCTATAATAGAGCCAGGTCTTATTCCTAACATGGCCTCAGGTTCTGCCATTAATTCCAAGTCATCCGCCAGCTGTGTAGGAATTGTGGGTAGAGCAGGTGCATGGCCAATTGCTTTACGAAGCTGAGAAACTTGGAACACTGGGTGAATGCGAGATGAATCTGGTAGTTGTAACCAATAGGCTACAAGACCAACTCTATCAATAATTTTGCAGGGACCATAAAAACGGGGTGACAGCTTCTCATTGATTCAAGAAGCTAAGGTCTTTTGGCGATAGGGCCACAACTTCAAATAAACAAAATAACCAACGTGAAAACTGACCTCACTATGATGGGCATCCGCCTGCTTTTTCCTTCGCTGTTGGGCACAGTGAAGCTGCTGTCGGAGTTCGTAGGAGAATACACTGGAGCCTAGTTCATAGGAGAGCAAATTTGGGGGATCGCGGCCATAAACAATACGAAATGGAGTGGTTTGTGTAGCAGTGTGGAAAGATGTATTGTACCAATACTCTGTCCATGACAGAAAACGACCCCAAGATTTCGGTTTATGGTGCACAAAACAATGCAAATAAGTCTCCACACACCTGTTGATGATCTCTGTTTGCCCGTCTGTTTGTGGGTGGTATGTTGTGCTAAATTTGAGAACTGTGCCTTGTAATCTGAATAATTCTATACAGAACTTGCTAAGAAATACCTTGTCATGGTGAGAAACTATGGAACGGAGAATGCCATGGAGGCGCACAACTTCACTGGAAAACACTACAGCTACTGCTGGCGTGGTAAAGGGGTGATTCAACCCAATGAAGTGATTGTACTTGCTTAAGTGATCCACCACAACAAGGATTGTATCCCAGCCTTCAGATTTCGGAAGGCCTTCGATGAAATCCATAGATAAATATTCCCAACCTTGAAGCGGGATAGGTAGCGACTGCAGTAACCCCCCAGGGCCACTGTGGAATATTTATTTTGCTGACAAACTGTGCACTTAGCCACATAATTCTGTATAGCACTCTTCATGCCCTCCCAATACAAACTAGTCAACACTCTTTTAAGTGTCTTGAGAACACCCCAGTGTCCTCCAACCAGACTGTCATGGCACTCATGTAAAATCAATGGAATAAAGGAGGACCGTACTGGAAGCACTAACTTATTCTTATAAAACAACTGACCTTGGACCAAGGTGTAGCCATGTTTCGTTGGAAGCCCCTGTTTTAAGGCTTCCTTAATGCGATGGAGCGTGTTGTCCTTGGCTATCTCAAAATCTATATCATCCAGCTGCTGGGCATGAGGGACATTCAACACAAATAGGGCTGGAAGGGGTACACGTGATAAGGCGTCTGCTACTCAATTCTCAAACCCAGATTTATATCGAATATCAAAGTCATATCCCAACAATTTAGTGAACCACTTATGGTGTTCCCAACTAACCATCCTTTGATCCAATAAATATTTAAGGCTGCATTGATCTGTCCGAACAATGAATTTTCTCTCCATTAAGTAATGGCGCAATTTCTGAACTGCCCGAGCTACAGCCATGAGTTCCCATTCATAAACAGATTTGAGTCTAGCTTGGGGAGGCATGGCTTGACGAAAGAAAGCAATAGGTCTCTGGTTATGCATTAAAACTGCGCCAATTTTGTACCCTGAAGGGTCCAATTCAATCATGAAAGGGAAGAAATCAGGAAGAGCCAAAACTGGAACATTGGGCCATAGCTTTCTTTAGCTCACAGAAAGCTGATTTTGCCTCTTGCCCCTAATGGAAATTAATCTTCTTAAGTTGCTCCGTCAGTGGCCATGCAATGCTCCCATAGTTTGCCACAAAACGACGATAGTAATCTGTAAGGCCCAAGAACCCTCGTAATTGTAAAACCCGAGAAATTTTCATTTTTTCTGAAAAGGGGCAAAATTATCGTTTTTTCCAATTTCTCCTTTCCCATTTTCTCTTCTCTTATCCTCTTTCTTCTTTCCCTTGTTTGTTCCATTCCCTTTCTTTTCATTTTCTCTTTTCTCATTCTTTTTCTCTCATTTCTCCCCTCTTTTTGGAGCACATTGACCGTATGGGTAAAAGGAACTTCCTTCTCATTGCCTCATGTCATTTGTGTGGCCATTGTTTTTCCTTCATTTTTCCTTTATTTTCTTTATTCCATTTATTGCATCATATGAGATGTGGCTAAATATGAGCCATGCATTTCACTTCCACCACATGGCTTTTGTTGTCTCTTGTTTCCATTAGGTTGCCACATGATGAAATGATCAAGGTAATGTGGTCACCCAACCCCCTACGTCAAAAAATCGAAATTTCACCGTCTCTAATCCAATGAATTAGATAGATATTAAGATTGGCGAGACGATTCTAACGTATGAAGCCTAAGCTATTATCCGTGGATCTAGAAAATTTCTGTGTTTTAGCCTACTATTTCTCGCAAAATTAATTGTCATTTTTTAGAAAAAATGAAATTTTCTCGGGTTTTACATTCTCTCCCCCTTAAAAGAATTTCGTCCTGAAATTCCTACATGCACTCATATACAACACATGCATACACTTATTCAAATACCACATGACTAAACAACGTACCTTCATCCTCAAATAAGAAAGGATATGTGGTACGCATTGTGTCCTCACGTTCCCAGGTTGCCTCCTCCACTCCTCGGTGCCGCCATAGCACCTTTACTAGCCTCACAATCTTGAGTCGCAAAGAGGTTGAGACCTTGGAAAAGCCGTTGCATGTGAGTTCTCCCCTAAGGACTAGGGTGAGGGTTGATCAAATATGTCGAGATTGTGAGCTAGAGATCTCAAGGATTCTACTCATGGTGGACCTTCGGCTGATGGACATATCGGAGTTTGATGTCATTATTGGCATGAATTGGTTGATCGCACGGTCGCCATTGACTCGTGGATCGTAGAGAGTTATCGCTTACACATAGGATGGTCGTTGTGTTATTTTCCAGGGGGATAAACATGATGTTTGCAATTCTGTGACAAAGGTACCACCTGCAGTACGGACGCTTGATGGGTTGGCTAGCAAGCCTTACCCTAGAAGACGAGGTTAGACAAAATTTGAGTCTACCTCGAGTAGTTTGCAAGTATGAAGATGTCTTTCCGAACGAGTTACCGGGATTACCTCCGCACGGGGATGTGGACTTTGTTATTGAGTTACATCCTAGTACGTGGCCCATTTCTATGACTCCACATAGGATGGCGCCAGTTGAGTTGCAGGAACTCAAGGTCCAGATATTGTGATTTATCGACGTGGCTCTATTAACCACCTCAAGGCCCATTTATTTGCGAAAAGAAGGATAAGACCCTTCGCCTCAGGTCACCACTGAAGGGCTGAACAGTGGTTGTAATCAAGAATCTAGATCCATTAATGTATGATCGATGATTTATTTAATCGCTGAGGGGTGTGTCTATTCTAAGATAGATCTCCGTACCAGTTATCATCAGTTGAGAGTTAGAGAGGCAGATATCCTTAAGACAATTTTTAGGAAGTGATGGGCATTTTGAGTTTACAGTGATGCCTTTCAGATTGACGAATGCGCCAGCGGCATTCATGGATCTCATGCATAGGGTATTCCAACCCTATTTGGATCAGTTTGTTGTGGTCTTTGTTGACAACATCTTGATATATTCCCAGTCTACGGAGGAGCATGAGGATCATTTGAGGATTGTTCTCCAAACACTGTGGATCAATACTAGGAGGACAAGTCTCGCAAGTGTGAGTTTCTAAGCCACTGAGGCAAATTCTACGTAGCCACGCTCTGGGCGTGGTCACGACTCTAGAAGGTAGGGCGTTATGAGTTGGGAGGTCGAAGTCAATCTTCAAGATTTAGTTTCTGGGATTGGCAGGTATTACAGAGGTTCATTGAGGACTCGATTAGCTACGCCTATGACTAGATTGACCATAAGGAGGTCATATGTATATGGAATGACCCGTGAGAGGGCACCTAAAAGTTGTATGAGGCTTACACATCTATTATGATAGTCCCGAAATGATTGTGGGTACACAATATATTGTGATGCTCAAGGATGGATCGGGATGTGTCTGGCGCCCAGAGAGTAGCTATGGTTCACGATGCTTAAAGAACCACGAGGGAATTAATTCTACAACATGACATGGAGTTAGCGGCTATAGTCTTCGCTTTGGAAGATATGGCGCCCACTATTTATATATGAGCACTGAGCAGATTTTCACCATAAAGTCCAAGTATATCTTTATTCAGCGAGACCTCAATATGAGACAATCCGGGATGGATAATATCTCTGAGATTATGACTCACTTCATAAATACCATCCCGGTAAGGCAAATGTGGTGGTCGATGCACTCACGAAAGTCATAGGAGTAATCGCTGGCAGTGGGCTCCCTAGAGAAGATGTTCGAGATTGTGGGTAGTTCACCCATAATACAAGAACGAACTCAAGGTGTTTTGGGGAGTTTAGTGGCTACGCCTTCCCTACTAAGTAGAGTGATTGAGTCTCAGGGGCATGACGCTAAGATAATGCTCCACGTGATCGAAAGTACGCCGGTACGTGACGAGGGCCGGGCCAATTCACACGGATGGTAGTCTTCGCATGCATTGTGGTTCCCGCCTGGCAAAGCCGAGAGGTGGATCCCTTCGTGAATTCCATCATTTCGCTTTGGCGGTAGATCTGTGGTATTTAAGATGTATCAGATCTTCGCCGCCAGACATCGGGCGATGAAGACATAGTTAGATTTTGTTCGGACGATGTCTCACGTGTCAACAAATTAAGACTGAAACACGAGGCCGCCAGCGCTTACCCAACCATCTGGCGTACGGTCAAATGCGAAGATATCACAACGGATTGTGACTCGGTATTTGCCACGAACATCGCCGAAGCATGATGCGGTGTGGGTGATAGTGACCAACCACTAAGCCTAAGACATTTTCCGGGTTGGTATGACCTTCATGACTGGAGGAATTTTGTGCAAGCAGCACACGAGATATTGTATGGGGTTGTATGGAGTGCCAAATTTCCATAGTATTGGATCGGGATCCTAGGTTTAAGGTTCAATTTTGGAAGAGTTTCCAGAGAGCCATGGGGACACAATTGAGGATATACTGCTTTTCATCCACAACTCGACGATCACTGCAGTATAATTACATAGGTGTTAGAGGACATGCTAAGAGCATGCGCCTGGATCTCTAAGGGTAGCTGAGGAGATGGTTCTCGTCGAGTTCGCCTATAACAGAAGCATTGCCGGTATACAGATGGCACTCTATGATAAGATATATGAGCAGCCATGCCGACCCCGCTTGTTGGACCGAGGTAGGAGAGAGCTCCACCACTGGTTCGAAGTTGATTAGAGTCAACTCTGAGAAGGTGGATTTCATAATTTAAGCGTCTTTCTCACGGCTCGTGAGCCTACAGAAGATTCACGACACCTGACGACCTCTAAAGTTTGAGATGGGCCCAAAGAAGACACACGATCATGATTATCACATAGACTTTTAAAGCCAGTGGATAGAGCCTGATCGACCAGATTGGTCGCCTACTGGCACTCTACAGATTGGGTACGGAGCCATGGAGGGCTCGATACATGGGTCATTGGTACTCAGCTGGACGGTTTTCACACTTGACATATGCATGTGTGAGGGAGTCAGTGAGTGACTCGGGATATGGGGATGATGACATTTCATGCATGATATATGATATTCCACAAAGAGGACATTTGACTTGGGGGGTGTATATTTGTTGTGCGAATATCAGACAAAGGCATCTTAAACGAGAGCAGCCTTGTAAGAACTCACTATTCTCTATCGGCTTGCTCACTCCCAATAGGACCCTTCGTGCATTGTGCATGGGGCAGAGCCGTCTCCCACCATATGGGACTCCAGACAAAGTGATGAGAGCCTGATGAGGCTTTGTTTTGTTTTGTTTGTCATGTATTATATCTTGAGCGTAACATGTATACCTTTTTGTTGTATAAAACCATCATCAAATGGACTCGGCACTAAATAGTTTATCATATATTTTGTATATTTGGAATTGGGTATGCGTGGAATAGGTCTCAATATATGAGACAAATGAGTGTGATATCGGCATCCGGGACATCCAAAAGCTCTACAAGGCGACAGTTGTCACTGGGGAGCCCTGGATAGGGGTGTCACAATAATTCCTTCAATGTTTAAGGTGTGGGCCACTGTAGCATGACTCCAACCTTAGCCCCATATGTTGCTACTCCTTGTCCTGAAATGATATGGCCTAAGTACTCTAAGCTCTCTTAGCCAAATTGACATTTCTTTCCATTACGAACAACTGGTGAGTTTTCAATATTTGGAGGACATAGTCATGGTGTTGTTTGGAGGCTCATCTACGTTTATTGTACACCGAATGTCATTAAAAACATAAAGCACAAATTTCTTGGAGACACAGAAAATCTTATCTCATCAATGCCTCGAAAAGCTAGCCGTGGCATTATCAAACCAAGTGGCATAAACTAAAAATCTATAGTGCCCTTGATGAGTGTGGAACAGCCATGGGCACATCCGATGGCTTAAATCAATTCCTGGGGTACCCAAAGTGAGATCCAATTTGAGAACACACCGCCTCTAAGTAGCCTGTATCCAACACCATCAATCATTGAACAAATGATCAAGAATCATCGTTTATCAAGTGCCTGGAGGTCAACACAGACCCCACCCTCCATCTTTCTTTTTGACCAATAACATCGGGCTAGAAAATGGGCTAGTGTTGGGTTGAATAATACCTACAGACAACATGTCTCTGACCAATCACTCAATTTCTTCTTTCTGCACTTGTGCGATCGATGGTCGACATTGATAGAGTTGTCCCCGTCGCAAAACAATCCCACGGTGATGGGAGCGTCTTTGGCACCCTCCCGAACTAAACACTTGCTGCAATGGTCTAACACTTTGGAGTTTCTCAGTACCTTTTATCCCCAATTCCTTCTCATAATATTTAATACATCCCAACTCCACTAACGCACCTTCCCCTTGGTCCCGAATGGCCTTCCACATGACTTTCAAAGAAATTAACGAATTACTCAAACTCGGATCTCCTTGGCAACAAGATCAAATCCCCTAACTTTTAATGGTGCTGGTCAATGTTCAATTAACTTGGGTATGCTGACCTATGACCTGCTTTCATTGCATGCCTAATATCACATCTACACAGCCCAACTAGAGAGGCAAGAAATCCTCAATAACTTCTATGTTTTGGAGAGTGAGAATCACACCTTTGAAAATCCTTCCCTTTAACAACTACTCTAGTGCCCATCAGTATACCCAGTGGTTCTCTCCACTGAAATCGCCAATTCTGAATTAGCTTGGTGGAGATGAAGTTATGAATAGCACTAGAGTCGACCATTACCACCACCTCTTGTTGAGCTATTCGCTCTTTTACCTTCATCGTTTTAGGTGCTAATAGGCCCACCATTGAGTTAATGGATAACTCCACAATTTCATCGATCTCTAAATCTGTGAGGAACAACCCCATCTTCTTTCCTCCTGCTCAATTCTCCTCGTCGCTAGACCAGCAAAACACATGAGTCCCTTGTTTTTGTACTCGATGAGCACCGTATAATTTTTGGCAGATTCAAAACACAAACCCTTCTCTCTCTTAGCCTATAGCTCAATGTCGGTAAGCCTCTTGAAGGTGGGATTAGTTTTTTGGCATGAAGATCGGAATTGAGGTTGCGATATTCTAAAATTAGGGATTGAAGGGAGTTGTTGCGGTGGCACTGGTAAGCTTGTTTGTGGGTTATAATATCCACCAAATCCGAACCCACATATTGGGTTAGAAAAAGAGGTGACTACGGGTCATAGGGCCAAAGCACTCCCCGACCTGTCTATATGGGTACACAGGTAATGCTAAACCGACTCCCGATTTAGGTCCTATGAGGCCCATCTTACTGGACTGATTCCAAAGGTTGCGTTCTTCAACCCTCTGTGCGAACCTCATGATCTCCCTCAACCCTTCTGGGTTCATCATTCTCACCTCTGCCCTAATATCAGGTTTAAGGTCGTTAATGAAGGTGCTTTCCTGAACATGTTCTGGTACATCTTCCAACGCCGCTGGCCCGCTGCTAATAACTCAAATGTTCGAAGGCACTCACGAACAGCCCCCTCTTGCCAGAGCGATAGAAACTGTTCACATAAGGACCCTTCTTGTGTTTGACAAGAATCAATCCAAGAGGCAAACCTTCCGTCACCCCAACTTATATCGTCGCCCGTCCCACTAGAATTAGGCTGTGGATTTCCCTGTTGACCATGGTAGCAACTAGTTTCATTTCCACAGGGTAACAACATGGAACAGCATTCACCTAAAATCCAATCTCCGATTCCAACCTTCAAAAATCGGCATCTCTAACCTCCGCGAAAGAGCATCAATCCTCCCATTACCTTCAAATTTGGTCTCGCAAGCCCCTTCTTCAAAACTGAGTTCCCGAGGTGGTGCTTCTCGTCCTCGATCTAGCGTGGGAACCTCCTACCGCCCCCACAAAGCCGTCTCCAACCAGCATAGGCACTGATCCAAAACTAAGAACCTCCGATGAAGCCGATTTGTCAAGTCCAGTTTCTAGGTTTTTTCCCCTCCCGACACACTCCCATTTATGAAGCATTGTCGCCATTCTTTCTAAGAACGACATCCTTTCCAGCATAGCATCCGCTTTTGCTTCCAAGGGACCTAATCTCTGTAGGTCGCCTTTCACTACCGCCAAATCGCCATGGATGCCGACCAGTTGATCTTCCACCACGTCCATCCTTCCTTTCATTTTCTTTGTCGCCATGCTCCGATACCAGATGATAGATACCAGTCTTCAATGGAGATTTAAACTGACATTTTTGTATTCAAAAACTAGAAAAATAGAAAGGAAATAACAAAGAGGTGAGCACTTCGAGAGGCCACCACTCTCTTGACCCAATTCTGTTTTTCTCACTGCCCTATTCTGCTCCACTAACTGCTCTCATATTTCCATCCCAACAGCCATGTGCCCTCTATGTTTCCTCCTTGTATACGTAAATTTTATTGGAAGTCTATCAGCGTTGTGTATAACTACAATGCTCCTTGATTGTTTAGATGTTCCATTATTTGGCATCTCAAACAATATTCCTTCCTCTCCCTCTTTTTTTTTTTTTGGAACAAGAAACAACACTTCAAAGTAGATTTTTTCTGAGCCAGAACCAGCCATGAATTACATAGGTGATAGCTTTAACTTATAGGAGCAGTTCATATTCGAAGGAACCAAATACCAAATGTGCTAAAGTAACACTATCTCATCATGATTTCACAAAAACATACAATTGAAAACCACAGAAAATAATAGAAATGAGGGATGTTGAACTTTGATTCTCAAGCCAAACCAATAGTAACAAAGATCAGATAATAGAGATCTTAATTATCAATAACACTGAAGATGAAATAATAGATAAAATTATGGAGTCATGCCCTGCACCCCATAGGCACAGGGGAACATGCCCATGATACCAAACTGCATACATGGGTTCGCCATAATTATATATTGTAAAACTAAACAATAGGGGAATATACATCTTTCCAATTCTCAATGTGGTCAAGCAACTCAAATTTCTATATCCAGTAGCTCAAAAACCCTCATTAAGTAAATGGTATTCGCCAATGTGAACATGAGCATGCTTTGCAGGAGAATGTGGAAAATTAAATGGTCTAGCACCCACGTTCCAGCAATCACTAGAAAAACTCCCAATTTAAAAGAAAGGCCTAGGGACTATAAAGTGCATCTTCTCAAATTTTACATTAAACAAAATATTCCTCATATCAAATACTTTAGGGTATCAAATACTTCTTCTTCTTTTTTTTTTCCTTCCTCCTGAATAAGTCCTCTGTATCAAATACTAGTTAAATAGATCCACAACAAAAACTGGACCGGAAGGGCACAGGGTTACAAAGAACGGCTAGCACCCACACCAATAGTTATTCAAGGGATTGAAGGATGTAAAATATAGATCCCAATCTTAAGACTCAAGCAAACTCGCAGAGAAACAAAAAATTACATACAACAAGACAAGAATAAAACAAAGAACTTGAAAGAACATGTATAGAACAAGCAATAAAATCATCAAATAAATAAGGGAAAATACCGGTCTAGAAGCCAAGATGGATCCAGAAGTAACTGCATTGGCAAGCTTGCAGGTGCATCTGAGTACAACAACTGGAAGACCTGGAACAATATTCCTCCAAGCGTCATCGCGGAAAGCCCTCTGCAAATCAGCCGTGAATGTCGACTGCTCACTCCAGTCGCGCACAGCCTTGTCCGCCACTTTCAACTCAATCATCCTCTCAATCAACCACAACAAATGCCTTCCGTTCGTCGTTGCCGTGTGTAGATTCAACCTCTGAATCGCCTCCGTCTCATTGTGATCTCCTCTAAAGTCCGGATTCGAATAATCCTCCAACGACCTCTTCACAGTCTTCAAACTCGCTTCGAATGCCCGATCCAAAACTCTCCTGGCCGAATCTCTGGAAGAGAACTCTCTCAATAGCTTCGCCACAAACGCCTTCACGAAAGCCATGTTAGAATGGTTATGTATTGCCGCCACAATCAATCCGTGCAGCATTTCCTCCAACGAATCCGTTTTCGAAGGCGAAACCCTATCCAGAAGCTCTCGAGACTCTTCTTCTCTCAAAAAGGGAATCAAACTTAAAATCCTCTTCTCTTCCTCCTCCGTCCACGGCACAGCCTCCAGAAATCGAACGCAAGACCTCACACAATCCTCAAATAACAACTCCAGCGCCACCGGGAGAATCGATAGAGCAGTTGATGCGTTCTCGATCACGCCAGAATAATCGTCGGTGTAAAGAAGCTGTATTACCGTCAGATGCGTGCTGATCGTGCCGGTACTCAACGGAACCCCGAAATTGAGACGGTAAATTTTGGGCGAATTGTCCCCTTCGCTGGAGTCTCCCTGCCATCGCGATGATAGTAAGGCGGAGAAGTATTTGGAGCGGCGTATTACGTCGGAGTGGAGGTAGATCTGGATGTCGTCTTCGAAGAAAGAATCGACGGTGGAGATGGATTCGGAATCAGAATCGGAGGGGCATGGTTCGAGAAAGAGTCGGAGGACGACGTCAGCGGAAGCAGCGTCGTTGAAGCCGCCGGAAATGGTAGCAGAGGAGGAGGTGCGGCGGAGACCCGACGGCTTATGGGAGGCCTCCGTTACGGTTCCTTCAAGGCGGCAAGAATCGATGACGGCGCTGGTGGAAGAGAAGCGAGTGTTGCAGCCGGTACGCTGTCTCTTCTTGGTTCCGCCGCCGCTGCCGGCCGTCATTTACGGGTGATTTTCTTGAATCAGATTAGACGTGTTTGGAATTTGGATAACGAGAAGCGCGAATTTGCAGAACATTGGTGCTTGTTCGAAATATCGTAGGACTTAAAACAGATTCTCAGGTGTACACGTGTATGGCCGATATAGCGAGTACATAATTCTTGATGTCCTTCTCCAGTTAGTCTGGGTGGGCCCCTCATGCTTGAAAACCAAAATAAAGAGTCATTACATATTCTTAAAAAAATAATTATCATTTGATTTAAAAGTTTAAAAATACTCATAAAAATCTTCAAATATACAATATATTATTTTGTAATGATAGATAAAATTGGTAAAATTTGACACGATACCAACTCAATACGATTTTTACCGATTTTGATTGAGTATAATCATGTTTTTTTCATATTCGTGTTGACCGACTACTTGCGTTTAATGATAGATTATATTCGTGTTGTATACCTTGTGAATTTAACTAAATTGATCAGATTAATTATTATATTAATTAATTAATCACATTTAATAAGGATTATTTGTGAATTTAATGGATTATTATTATAATTCACATAAATTTAAATAATAAAATTAATAAACGTGGTAAATTTAATGGGTTATTTGATTTAAGCGTATATATGGATGATTAATTAAATTAACATTATTTTAAATAATTAAATTAAATGGAGTCGTATTAGGTGTTGGAGAGTCATACATGTGAATAATAAATGGGTTGAGTTTGTGTTAATAAATATTGACATTTTTATTATTTATATCATGTTTGAATTGATAATTATTGACACGATTCGTATATTGATACTACACGAATATAACGTATCAATACGAATTGTCCCTCCTAATTGTAGATACAACGTACTGTAGTAATAGATATAATATAGTATTATTATAGTAGTGTAGTATATTGTCATAGTAACTACTGTCATAATTTATTTGAGGGTCACCTCAACTAACCCCACCAAGCTATAAAATTAACAGCCTCATAAACTTACATATAAGGAACAATATTCAATGCAATTTAGAATCTTATCTCTTATTAAGAAAGATATTATAATTTATTACATTATTATTCTGTAGAAGATGAGGACATGATGAAGAAAGATGAGGACATCCTACTTTCAAAAATCATTATTTTAATTTTGATGTCAGAGGATAAGGTCTACACCATGGATCGAGGGGACCTTAGAACAGCTGTCACATCCTTAATGGACCCACTATTTCTGAATCATACTAAAACAATAAATGGGTTATGGAGTTTTGTATTAAAATAATACATTTAATTAAAATTAAAACCATAATTATTGATTATAATTTTAAATTTTTTAAGTTAATACTATAATTATTGGCTAAAATTTTAAGTTTTAAGTTAAAATTATAATTATTGATTAAGGTTTAAATTATTAATTTGAGTATTATTTTTAAAAATATATTAGATTTAATTATTATAATCGATTATAAATAGTACGATGACGTTGTTCTGTAGGATATTCTGTTAAAGCTGCCAATTGTGTGTTCGGGGAGGTTATTGGTTCAGTACGATATATTTTTGAAGATTTAAAAATATTTTGAACATGGAGATTGAATAGTAAAAATAGATAAACAGTAAACAAATATTTGAATCAAATAAACTTTTATTTGAATCACAAAACTTATAATATTTGAACATTTGAATAGGAAAGATTACGTAGAAGCTTTGCGAGTTACTGATTCTTTGTATTTCGAAAGCTTCTACATGATTTTACCATTTAAATAATAGAGTATAATAACGTATCATCGAAATTTTGAAAGAACATGGGCTGCGATACCCGATTATATGGGATCTTTAAGCAGGTTCAATAATCAATTTTTTGATAGTGCGATGGCGTTGTTCTGACGGGGGAGGTTTACTGATTTAAAGCTCGCGATTGTGTGTTCGGAGGTTCTTGGTTCAGAGAAGGCGTGCGAAGATTTAAAATATTTTGAGCATGAAGATTGAATAGTAAGCGGATAAGCGATGAAGCAAATGTTGGATCGAATAAAACTTGTTTGAATCGCAAAGCTCTGATATTTGAAGATTTGAGCGGAAATATTGACTGGGGCAGACGGGTTCTGATTCTTTGGCGCTCGAAAGCTACATGTGATTTTCTCTATTTCGACTTAACTGCGCTTAAGGGACAGACTTGTCACTCATGTATGGGATTTTGTGAATTAGTCGTTTGAATGTCAGTGGATTTGAAATAAAACTTTTGACATCCATCTGATCTTCATTATGAGTTTTGAAAAGTAAGATAAATAATCTTTATCGAACTTTTTTGAAGAAAGAATCGCCAGCCTGAGTCGGTATTTGTCTTCTTTTGATATAGGGCGTCTTGCTCTGAAAAGAAGCGATTTCTTGTCGGTCGACTTTATTAACTTTGTTTTTAACTGTAAGTGGGAGACAGGGTGTCCCTTCAGTCACGTCTTCTTTGCTTAGGAGAGATCCAATGAATCTTCCACCATTTGGATTAATTAATTCCATGAGTCTTCTTCAAAACGGTCAATAGTAAGCTTGAAAATTTGATGCCTTGGGGGCTTTGAACCCATGTGACTACGGAGCATGGGAACTTTTGAAAATATTATAGTTTCCATTACTCAAGAGGAGTGTATGGGAGTCCATAGCACATGTCTTCATTTTGGCTTGCGTCGGCGGAAGGTGTGTCTTAACATCATCGTCCCCGAGTGAGTTGGGACGTGGTTTACACACTTACTGCGATTTCTTCTTGAAATTACTTTTGAGATAGGCCTTGTATTCAGAATTTGAAGGAAATGACTCTTTGGACGGAGTTTGGGATCAAGGAATTGGGCCTGTCAAAGGTTGGGACCAAATGGGTACCTTTGACTTTGTGGGTTTTTTTTACTTGGGCTTTTGGGAATCAAGTCAATCCTCAATGGACTCAAATGATTGAGACATAGATATTTTAAAGGCTGTCCACCATTTGATTTTGAATTCCCTATCCAAATGCTGGGGAAATGGAGCAAGCGGGAAATTATAAGAAGTGAATTCCCAACAAAGAATCCAAGGGATTATAAATTGAGAACAGAAAGACAGTGAATAACTATTTCCCAAGGAAAAACTTTGTAATTCTTTTGAAATAATCGGAATTTTAACCGGGCGTAAAATATTTTGAATAGCTCATAAAGAAGCGCGAATTCTGGCTTATAGGTTTGAAAACTTGTTTGGATTTTTTTTCCCCAATTAAAGAACCATGAATGAGAAGAAGGTCTAACATAGAAAGTGTTAAACCATGCATCTTTGTAATCTATGTAATCAAAGGTTTGAGAAACAAAATTTTGAGAAAAAACGTTTGTGAGTGAAAGGACTTTGTTCCCAATCATTTTCTAAAATAACTTTTAAAATTTTGCATTTAGAGTATGATATGTCAGTACCATCAAGGTTCTTGACATGCAATACTTGAATTGATTTCGTGTCTACAAGTATAAACTCGTAGAATCTACGGGTTTTATAAATATCATTTGAGATAAAATATTTTTCTTTTTGGAAAAAATTTTCAAGCTCAAAAGAACACAAACTCAGTTATGATGCGCTACAGAACTGAATCAACAATTTTTTGATTATTTTGGAATGAAAATTTGTATTTTGGGAAAATTTGGCACTTTAGGATTTAGATTTTTCCCAAAACTTCAAAGCGATTTGGTTGGCCTTTGGACATGGCATATATTTCTTTTGGTTGTTAGTTTGATAGGGTTTTGTTTAATCATTTTTCCACTGTAAAAATTATCGTGAAAGAATCGGGGTAAAACATTTGAAGATCGGCACTGATAAATTGATTTAATCAACATGTCGTGTTCTGTCGGCAAAATCTGTTTAAGTAGATTTGAACGTCTTTTTACAAAATTCTTTTGCATTTGCAATCCAACTCTTAAAAGAAATTTTTTGTTAAAGACATCACTTTGGAATTTTTGAATACATAAAACAATAGCTAAAATATATTTTTTAACCGTTGAATAATTTGTTTGAGAGACCGCTCCCGGCTTGCCGTGAAATCTATGATTGAAATTTTGTTTTCAAAATATTGTTTTAATATCCCACCATATCTTATGTTTGAGGCATCTATTTCTATGATAGGAAAGGCTTCTGGGTGAAGGATTCCTACGTAGGGAAGTTCCTTAACCTAGGACTTAACCTGTTTGACCACTTGGGTGTGTTCATTGGACCATGGGGAAGGATTTTTCTTTAACCTTTGAAATAAAGGTTTAATTAAAATCCTAAGATTTGGATAAAAGTCAGCTATGTAATTTAGACTTCCTAAAAATCTTTGCAGTTGTGTTTTGTCTTTAATTTCATGGGGGATTTGTTAGCAAATTCAATTGCTCTAATATTGGTTTTATTTGACGCAGTAAATATCGAATCCACAAAAATCTAATATTCGTTTGAAATAGTTTAATTTTTGTTGCAAAGATAACTAATCCATTATCTCTTACAAATTTTTGAAAAAATTTTAAATTTTTGAAATGCTCTTCTATGGAATTTGAAAATATGAGAACATCATCAATGTATACTATAAAAAATTTAGTATAATCATTAAAAATATCATTCATCATATTTTGAAATTCAGATGGAGCATTTTTTAGGCCAAAAGGCATTACATTCCATTCGTAGTGGCAAAATGGAACTGTAAATGTTGTTTTGTACCTATCTTATGGTTTAATCTGAATTTACCAGAATCCAGATTTCATATCAAAATTTGAAAAGATTGTTGCATTATAAATCATTTGAATTAAGTCTTTTTTGTTAGGTATTGGATACCTAATCCACTGTAAGACTTTATTCAAGGGTTTATAATTAATTACTAATCTTGGAGTTAAATAACGATTTAAGCTTTTTGTATATAAAGTTGCACAACTTTAAGGAGAATGACTTGAAGTGCTTATTAATTTTTTACTTGATAATGCAAAGTTATGGATTCATTTGAATTGATGCTGCCTTTGTAGGAATTGTTTAAATTAAAGTCTTTTCGTATAGTATCGACATCATATGTTGTTTTCTATTTCAAAAAACATTTGGTATAGAAGAACAAATATTATTTTCTATTTGTTGTTGTATTTGTTTAATCATTTCTTGAATTTGTTTAGATTTTAAATTTTCTTCAGTCTTTTTGTATTGTATTTTTTATTTAAGAAATTTAACATGTTGTTGTTTTTGCTGAAGTAAATTTATAAAATCTTGAACTTGATTAATTTCTTTTGCTTCTACTCCCTTTATGAATTCAAATAAAATTTATTGGTTGTAATATTTTGTTTTTAAACCTTGACGATCTATACTAAAGGGATACAGTTGGGTTAGGAAAAGAGTTCCTAATACAATTTGATGACTTATATTTTTTACTAATAAAAATGAAGTTTTAATACAAATACCATTTTTACAATATGCCCTTGTGGTATTTTGTATTGAACCTTCAATGGATCATTATTAGCTATTGATAGTATTTACGAAGTTTTTACAAAATATACAGTAGGAATTAATCATTCATGTATACAATTTAAATTAGCTCCTGAGTCAATCAAAGCTATAAAAGTTGACTGATAATCAGGGTTGATTTTTAATGTTATTTTTGTATATCATCTTTGTTTGTGTACAATTGTCATACTATGTACAAAAGTTTCTAATACTTCAGATGTTTGATTTGTTAAATCATCTTTTTGGTGTTCTAAATTTGTTATTCTAGCATCTATATTCTGAGTATAAAATTTTATTTCATCAATTTGAGTTTTTATTTGTTTTATTTCTATTTGTAAATCTTGAATTGTTGTTGGTTCTTGATTTTTATAAAATTGGATAATATCTTGTACTTTATAGGAACTTGCTAAATTATTTTTAAATTTTGGCTTAGTATTTTGATGTTCTAAAATTTTCTTTATATATTTTGCTTTAGTTTATTTATCTTCAATTTGGTCTATCATTTCTATAAACATTGATCTGCTTCTAACATATTTACTTGACACAAACAATTTTCTATTTTCTCTATTTCTTTTTCTAAAATATTACTTTTGGGATTTATCAATTTCTGAATATGAAGTATTATTTTCAGAATAATATTCTTCTTCGTTATCTAATAAAACATTTACCTTTTGTTTTCTACGATTCGGAGCTATATGACCTTTTTGATCACACTTAAAACATCTAACTTCTTTTTTAGTTATTGTTTGAGGTTTTTGTTTTTGATTAGTTGGTTTTTGATTTCTAAAATTTTTGAATTTTTTATAAGGCTTTTCTTTATAATGTTTTTGTTTTTTATTTCTTTGTGAAGGTGGAACTGACATTTCAATACCATATTGAGCACAAAAAGATCCTAAGTCTTTTTTGAAGCTTTTAGATATTTTTTAACTTGATGTTGAAGTTTAAGTTGAGAACATAACTTGAATATGTTTTTTGAACTTGCTATGGTCTACATAAGTAAGGTCTTGTAAGAGTGTTAAATATGTTTTTAGGATTTCTTGAACTTTTTCAGTAAGAGCCCTTGGGAGTCCATGAAGGAATTTTTCTTTCCAAAAAGAAGCTCTTGCATCTTCTCTAGACATTAGTTTTGCTAATAACACATCATGATACCATTTAAAGTCACTAAGTGTTTTACATCTTATGTGTTGAAGGATTTCAGAAATTTTTTTCTTCAAAAACCCTGGGATCTCCTATTAAATGTTTGGTTATGGCATACATGAGTCTTAAGACTGCATCTTGCTCTTCATCATCATTTACACTTTTTTGTACATAAAATATTTATTTATCAGTGAGGAAATTTTCCCACCAAAATTTTAATGTGCCAGAAAATCCTGCTATGAGTAACTGGACAACATTATGGTCATCACCATCTGTCAAATAGGCAATTGCTGTCATTTGCATTTGGCAAAGAACAAGAATTTCGTGTTCGGATGGTCAGTATGTTCCAATCATATAGCATCATTGCTATAATGACTCATATGGGTTGTTTTCTTCAAATTGTAAATCCCAGGAGTAGATTAACTGGTAAAAAATTTGGATCTTTGATGCCAAGTTTGTATCTTATTTATTTGTTCAATTTCTTGTTCTGAATTTTCTAGATTTTTTGTAAATATTTCTGAAACAGAAGAACCTGTTTCTAAACCACTTAAAGTCTTTTATTTCCATAAAAGATAATTTTTGAGTTAAAATTTTTACTAAATCATCATTATTTTTATTTCCTCCTAATTTTAGGGATTTGGAAGGCTTGAACAAGGGGTTTTCGGGTTTTGATTTTTCTTTCTCATTTTCTTTCATTTTAGGAGTATTTTTCTCAATTCTATCCAATTGAGAAGAAATTGTTCCTAAAATTTGGTTTGTAAAATTATTTTGTTGTTGGATTCCTTTTATGTCTCTTAATCTTATGCTTCTTGTTTCATCTTCCTTTGTATTTATTGTTTTGAAGGGTGAAGGTATAATTTCTACTCCTTGTGCCATTATCCTTATCTCTTCCAAATGAGGATGGGTAGATACTACTTTTTTTCAGAAGTAGTATTTGGAATCCATTCCTTTTATAACATATTATTTATGCAAAAGGATAATTTATTTGATTATTTGCAACATAAATATCAAAATAATAGCGTTGGAATATTCATTTATGTGCTCCATTGTTTGTCTTAATTGTAGTTACAAATCTTTCTCTTTGTTCATTTGTTAATGTTGAGAAAAACCATTTGCTTTTCTCAGCATGTTTTATGGATTTTGCCTATTTTCTTAAATATTATTTATCTATTTCAAACACATTTTCTACTGTCATCATCATGAGCTGAGAGGGCTCCTCATTTGGTGATATCATTTGAGAATATGTTGGAGACCTATCTTGAGAGTTTTTAATATTTTGATATGTTCTTGTATATTTTAAATCTGGAATTGTAGATGAATAGTCTACTTCTTCTAGATTTAAGTGTGATTGAGCATTTGATCTTCTAGAAGGAGTTCGAATTTCTTAAAAGGAATTCGAAGAACTTGCAGAATATGACCTTATAAGGTGTTCTTTTCTAGGTTCAAAGTTAATTTGTACATTTCCTTGTTAAATGCCAGTTATGGACGTGAGTTTGGTTATTCTATGGGTTTTGGGGCTAAAAGTTGTTTGAAATTTCATTCCTTGGATTGTGTCAAACATTCCCAAGGAATAGGTTTTATTATTATGACAGTGAGTTCTTTTCGTTGCTTATTAATTAATGTTTATCTTTTGGGAGAATGGAGCAATTTGGGTTGACTGCGGGGAGTCATGCCACATAGTATATACGTATCTTATGGTATGTTCTAGTCCCAGGATCCATATCATAGTTTTGGGTTTGGATATTTAAAGTTAAGACTTTATGAATTCTCTGATCATTCACATCTTGATCCCAGGTGACGTTTGTTTTTGACTTAATCTTGTTTGAATATTTCGACATTAGTGTTTATTTTTAAATTTTCACGACATTCTTGAAATTTTTTTAAAAGTTAGAGATAAGAAAAAATGAAAATATTTGAACTTCTACAGTGAAAAGTCGTTTCATGAAATAAGAAAAACTCAATCATTCTTGCAATAAAGAATAGTGTGATATACACTACTAGGGATGACTGCGGAGGGTTTGGGCCAGAGCGATCCCATCGGGCCGCCGTTTATTTTAGATTTCCCCAGGTTGTCTCATTTAAAGAATTAAAACGGGGCCGGGGCGAGTTGGGGAAAATTACGAGTCGCCGTTTACATTTATTTTTAATTTTAAAATTTTTATATTTGCTTTTTATTTTTATTATATTAAAATTAATATTTTTCATAAAATAAAAATATTATGAATTTGTATATATTATTTATTAAAAAACATTATAATAATAATTATTATTTATATTAAAGTATAAAAATAAAATAATAAAATTATTTTTAAATATAATCGGTAGCGGGACTTATTATTATTATTTATATATATGGTTCATGGCTTCCATTCGGGTTTGTTTATGCCGAGAGCAATTTTTTAGGTTAAATTTTTTTATTTTTAAATTAGGCAGCGTAGTTTTAAACTCGAGGATTTTCATAAAAATGTTGTGGAAATCATTATGACTTGTACTCGAAAATTGAAAAAAATTCCACATTTTATCTTAGAATTACGTGGCTTTTAAGTCGGCCATTAGATTCGCGAGGCAGATTTAACGACTTATTAGTTTCGTCATCCAGAGATCGAAAGGAATTTTATAAAACTTGCTGAACCCTTATGACGATTATTATTTTATTAACATTTTACCATTTTGAAAAAATTTCTAATTTTCTCGGGTTTCTGATAATATCTGCAAACAAAGTCTGATTTGAAAAATAAACTCAAACGTTAAAAACCGATTAAAATTAAATTAAACATGTCTTAATTTAAGAGCGAGGCGGGCGGGGCCAAAATAGTCGTCTAGTTGCCATCATACTCCTTTGCCTATGTTAAAAAGCAAGCAAGCTTATCTTAATCTTTATTAAGTCTTTGTTGTTAAGCTCAAAAAAAATTATATTCGACGTTAAGTAAAAAACAAAGCACGCTAACTACAGGTTTGGATAACAAGTAAAATACACCGGTCAAATGATGTATTTACTTGCATTAACCACAATAGGAATCTTGGAATTAGTTATGTGTGTCGAAGGCAGCCTTATAATATAGGTTTGTCCCCAGCACTGTCACAGTTGGGGTTTGGAGTTTATTCTGGAATAAATCACATATGAAGTATTTTGAATTTTCCCTTTGTAGCTGTTCTAAATCTCTTAGATGCAGAAGTTGATAGTTTATATGCCGGATCGCATTGGATAGTACCGGATATTTTAATCCTATAATCTCTTTTGAACTCAAAACTTCCTACTTTGTATAGTTCTTTAATGTTTTGTTTTGACATTTCCCAATTTTTAATATATTGTTCATAGTATTTTATGGAAACATACAATTTGTTTTCATATCTTTGGTATTTTTGCGAATTTGTCACAAGGTGTTAAGTGATCTTAGATAAACTAGTACTGAGCACGTTCTTTGCAGGTTTTGATAAGATTTGCTATTTATACCCTTACTACAGTGATATGGGTTATGGAGTTTTGTATTAAAATAATACATTTAAAAAAAATATCAATCCAATAATCTTTTGAATTATTATTTTTAAATTAAAATCATAATTATTGATTATAATTTTAAAATTTTTAAGTTAAAACTATAATTATTGGCTAAAATTTTAAGTTTGAAGTTAAGGAGGAGGTATAATTATCGATTAAGGTTTAAATTATTAATTTCAGTAGTATTTTTAAAAATATATTAGATTTAATTATTATTTTTAAATATATTATTTTGGAACAAATCTCGATCACATGAGCAGTTCGTGCATGTCACATGCTCTGCTCTTGAACTGCATGCTGTGCTCGTGCATGTCACGTGCATGAGCAGCTCGTGCATGTCACATGATGTTTCGGCGAATGCTATTGAACTGCATCAATACAGATTCAAGACTTTTTGGGGCCCAAATTCACTTAATTGGGCTTGGGTCAAACTTTTAATTGACGAGCCTTGGGCTTACGATTTAACTCTAAAACTTGAAATTTATATCATAGCATCTCTAATGGGCCCATGGTCGTTGGTGGATTCAAACCGTTTAAGCTAAGAAAACTTTTTACTTCAAGAATAAGTCAACATTAGAATATTTAATGTGAATATCAAACAAAATATAAAATTATTTAATAACAAATAACAATTCCTAACCGGTTAAATATTTTTTGATGACTTCCACTTGAAGCCGTGTTTGGTTTCTTTTATAAATTTTGAGGCAAAAAAAATAGAACTAATGGAATAAAATTAATAAAATAACTTTAATTTAAATTATATTTACTTTATTAACTTAAAAATTATTACTTTTTAAAAGTATATAATTTGTCCCCGGACTTAATTCCTAATGCACTCTCACTTAATAGACCTTAACCACTAAATTAGGCATCATTGGCCTTAATTTTACTATCGATACCTAAGAGTTTACTTAAAGCTCATTTTGGATCATCAAATTGACATATTTATCCTGCAAATAGTAGTTTTTTGGGTTTCTGCCCTACCTGTCCCGTCCTTTAATAGAAAGGGTGTAGATTTATGATCAAAATTTTGACAAGTTTTGGATTTATGTAATCGGGTTTTTTGCATTGCGAGGCGGGGCGAGTTCGGGTATTGTAGTCCCACTCTAACTTGATTATATATTAAAAAATACTTTATTTTATTTTATATTTTAATATATAATAATACTTTTAAATGAAATAAAATTATATAAATATAATATTTTATTTTATATATATATATATATATATATATATATATATATATATATATATATATACCCGTCGACATGGGATACTCGTGAATGTCGGGTAACCCGACACGACTCACGAAAATCGGAGGCAGAGTCTCCCTTGTGGGAGGCTCTGCAGAATTTTCTTTGTCTAATCAACATCGTAAGATATAACATGTGAGTAAGCAGTCCAACTTTGGGCTGTACGACAATACTCATCGATATACATCGGTATGTGGTTTGAGAGTTAATAATTTCTTTCTTATCTGACATGTATTAAAAAGTTCAAAATGTTCTAATACATGTATCAAACTAAAACACCAAAGCCACAACCCGGCTTTCTTCAGTATCGGCCTCTAGGATGAGCCGTCTTCTCATGCGTTCTGTGCACGAAGCAATGTAATTCCTCGACGGGGTGGTATCTTGCGAGTAGTGGAATCGCACCAAATGAGTTCTTCTGCTTTTCAAGTCGTATGCGTCTTTCAAATGTAAACAGCTCAGTAAATGCGTGATCCCTCTTGAATATACACATGTCATCTCCATGTCTCGAGTCCTCACCCGACTGCGCACTTCTTATAAGCCATGTATGAGAAAAATAATCGTTTCAAAACAAAACCACATTGTTATTGAAAATGCGCTCACAGAAAGGTGTCGGTAAAAATATCTTTCTGGGACTACCTCAGAAACGAATGTGTTGGAAAACTTCCGAAAGCTGATCATGGTCCTCATCCCAGTGTCGTTGAATTTGTCTCTGGCCCGTTATCAGGAAAATCATCGTGAAATTAAACTTTTCCTTGGCGGGTTTACGTTAACTCGATTTTAAGTAATAAATGCCTTGTGGCACAGTTTCCTGGAAGTTCTGCAGGTCTCGTATGAAATGCGTTATGTCATTCAAAACAATTCATATAACACATGCAAATATATCATCATGCATATATTTACGTAATTTAAGCCGTATGAACATGTAATGCAATTTACTTGTCAATTCTGCAATAAAAGTCATTCGCGTGGGCTGAATTTACATGTAACAATTCGATTTGGTATTTGTAAACACATTTTCTCATAAATTATTTTGTGAACACTATTCACGTGAATAGTAAAACCATCGGGATTCTTGTTGTTGATTACGCGGCCCAAGCATGAAATAAATTTTTCTACTTTCGGTTGAAGCTTTTGAGGCCAAGGTTCACAGTATGGCGCAAAACATTCTGCTTATTTACCGGCTTTTAGCGAAGAATAACGCAAAGTAAATATCTCTACCTCTTGGAGTTGTCGAACTCCAGCATGTCGGTCTTCGCGTGTAGCGCCGCGTGAGTGAAGCACAAGCTAACTGCTAAAGTCGGCAGAAGCGGTCAGATTCTTGTGTCACAGAAAGTGGCTCTCTGCAAAATAAAAACTCGACCCACTGCGTCTCTCTTCCCTCCCACGTTTCTCTTGGCTTTGAAGGTATGAGATGGCGCTATGCGTTATTTTGTTTTATTATCGTTTCTTATTCGTAGTGTCATAAAATCTTGGGTGTTAGGCATTTGGCGCTATTTCGGTAGTCAGATTCCAGTCATTCTCTCTTGTGTAGCATTAATGGCATGATCGTGTTATAGATGAGCTTTTGTCATTTCGCATTCGTTTTCTTTGTCTTGATCTTCGGTCATCAGCGTCTGGTTCGACTCTCGGTCGACGAGAATTAGGCGTGTTAGCTGAATTTTGTAGAGGCGATTCAATAGCGGTGAGAAATCAGTTTCGTCATCCGAGATAATGGATTTGTACCGAAATTATGATTTTGCCATTTTTCATAAAAATTGGAATTTTCTTGGCGTTTCACAAATAATAATGGGATATAATATATTAATTTAATATAATAAATATAAATATAAATAAATAAATAATAGCTAATGTGGACGGGTATAAGAATTCTCATCCCATAGGACCCATTTAAAATTTTAAGCGATACAGGGGTTTGTGATGTGAGCGCCTCACCTCATTGCTATCCCTACCATTAAGTTGTTTTAGGCTTTATTTGGGGCTGCGATTAAAACTGCATTTAGGTAGCAAAACTGTGTTTTAGGTCTAAACGCAGTTTTGTGATGTTTGGTTAATTTCAAAAATCTATGGTAATCAATCACAATTAGATTTTAAAACTTAATTTTATAAAAGCAGGTAAGACTTGCTTTTTCTCACTGACAAAAAATTGAAATTACGCGTCACAGTTTTTTATTTTATTTGGACAAAAATAACCACAAATAACTTTTATATTTACAATGAACCAAATATGTTTTAAACTTTCTACGATCTCACCAGAAACTTCCCCACCTTATTGTTGTTCTTCAAGAATTTTCATCTCTATTTAGTGTAATGGTTGCAAAGCTTTGATTGTCAAGCCAATTCATTTTACCGCAAGTTTTCTTCATAAATATTTAACTACGTTGCTTATTTACATCGTTATTGCTTTTACAATCGCAAATTAATTTGAGATGACCTACGAATTACAACATAGAAAATGTAAAGATGTGCACTTTATCAATAGATTTACAAATTAACCAATGAAAATCTGGAATGTTAAATTAACAATTTTTATGTTTTTAATTATTTCATATTGAATATTATAATGAATTTTTTGGTCATCACTATTATTATTTTTATTATAATTATTGTATTAACAACATTAATTTAAAATTATATTAACATTAACATTATGAAGATACATGTATGGATAACTACATTTTGTAATTTTATATTCGAATCACACTTTAATCATAGCTTTACCAAATACGTAAAAACATAAATTTATATCGCAAGAATCTCTTAACCAAACGGTCTCACCTGGTTAGAAACACGCTTTATAACCTACTATAAACTACATTTCTAAATTGCAATTTTTTCATCGCAACCCCAAACAGAGCCTTAGTTTTTGTTTGATTCCTGAAAATTATGGAGGAAAGAAGAAAGCTAAAAATTTTGTAGTCAAAATTTTTTTTTTTTTTAAGAAAATAAAATATAAACAAAATTACATAGAAACTTAACAAATCTTAAATTATTTAATCTTATGGTTTAAAATAACTAAAATTTGTCCGAAATAACAAATAAAAATAATACATGAGATTTAATGGCTAATTTTATTTTCCTTCGTTAATTTTTCCTTCCACTTTTTTTTTCTCAAAGCCATAAGACGCTCCCGAAATGGGCTCACAAGACACATGAAGATATTCAAAGTTCAGGAGATACCCCAATCATCTCAACTACATGTTCACAGATTTGTCCCTTCCACCCTTCACCATATTTCCTTCCCTTTGAACATTTTTTTCACTGCCCACGGCGCTGTTCGCCGGGCCTGGCACACATGTGCTGCACCTCTAAGACATACCACACTTAGAACAATCCTCATTTAAACCGAGATTTTCCTTCCATTTTTCCTTTAACAATTTTTTTTTTTGTCAGGTTATGAGGTATCCTGAGAGAGTTGGTGCTTACACGGAAGACACCTATAAGCCATACCACACCTAGACTGATCCCCATTCGAGCCAAGATTTTCCTTCACCTGTTTTTTTTTGTCGTTTCACGAGCAGATTCCGAACGAAATACACACATATAATGCACCTCTAAGCCACAAATTATTACTCAAACTAATCATTTGGGATATGATGGACCATAATGATGATAAAACTCAATCACAACTCAGATTCTGCGCTTCGAACTCGAACCTCTACTCAAGAGCACAGATTCTACCATCTACCTATATGATTGGTGGTTCCTTTAACATTTTTCAAACCAAATATAACATAAATATATTAATACATTTTTCTTACAACTAAATATTTTAAGAAACCATTCTTATCGAGCACTCGACTCAAAGCACTTCACCTCCCCGAATCGCAATTTTTTAAACTTTCAACGTTCTATCAAATGAAGTGGGGAGTATGTTAGTGATCACCACATATATCGAATGAACTAATAGAGGAACATAAAACGTTTAATGGAAAACAGTTTGCAGAAAAACCAGAATCAAGTAAGAATATTGCAAAGAATCAGAATGACGTTTCTCATATTACACAATTCCTTAAGACAAATTATCATTCTCGCAGCTGTGTTTCAAAGCGTCGCAATTGCCTCCCAGATAAATGATATCTCCCAACACAAAGAAAACACTTCTTTTTGTTAGTTGTCGAACCCGAACTGTGCAGAACTCAATCTCTATTAAACATATGAAATTAAAATGAATGAATGAATATGTATATTTTTAAATGAGAGAAAGTGTGGCCTTTAAATAGACATGCTTATGACTGCTCTAAGACAATACGAAGTCAAAGGTGGTCCTTCTTACCATTGGGACAGACACGCCGTCACTTCGAAAAGACGACGGCCAACAAGAACCTACGCAAAACAACACCGCTGATGCAAAAGATGAGTTTAAGCTACCGAACCCACTACTGTAAGGTGGCGGCGGCTCACAGGCAGGCGAACCAAGTACGAGCCAGTCCCTCCTTCCACAAACTCCAAAGCACGTACCAAACCCAACTACATGTGTATTTATACTTTGCCTCGTTCCCATCCGACGCGACAATGCTCTTCCACAAGCTTTAAACTTTGGGGCTACCATTTAGCGACATGCTTCGAGGCAATTTATAATTCACTGCTACTCATTTTCAGCCAACTCAATATATTTATCTTCATCTCCCGCTCGAAAGAACACATTCCTATGTGGACCCACCTAGAAAGCTTTGTGGGACCTAATATAATTTTAACTTAAAGATAGCTAAATTATTGTGCTCAAACCCGTTTTTTTCAACAAGATATGTGAACATATATATTTAATATAATTAATTAACTTAAAATTGTTCAGTAATTAACAACTTAATTGAAGTCATCAAGACTTAAATTATTGGTTTATAGCAAATGATGGAGCATTATCTAAATAAAATTATATATATAAACCTAAAATGAAAGAGTGAAAGCCAAGTGGCAAGTTGGAAAAGAAAAAACAATTAAACTCGAATTAGGATTCTCCTTGGAAGAAGTATATATAAAGGAAGGTGGGCTTTTATTATTATTCTTCCTGAGAGACAGTATGAATGAAAAGAAGGGAAATCTCTTCTTTGATTGGCAACACTCATCATTACGGTAAGCCAGAAACCAACTTCCTTTTTAACAATGTGAATATACTGTGTAGTGATTTATTATATGGAAAAATAAAAGATTTGCACGAAATGTGTTTCATTCTATATGAAAAAAAAAAAGATTTCTACAAGTTAACCAAGCATTTAACCACGACAGTTAATCGAACTGACATGTTAAACGACCATATTTGAATTTTTATGATAATAAAATATTATAATATTGCAATAAAAAATGAATAAATGTAAACAAAAAAAAAAAGATTTCTACAATGATACCTAATTCAAAATTAGCTACAATTGATGGTTAACCAATATTCAGCTTCTGTCAATAATCGATTTTTTTATTTTGACCAACCAGGATTGAGAAAAAGAAAAGAAAAAAACAAAAACAAAACAAAAATGAAGTTGAGTTTTTGTTGGGGTTTATACCCAATTCTTGAGATATTTGAAGCCCTCTTCATTGTTGTTTAGTGATATGAAGAATGTATAAGTCAGACAAAATAGTGTGATGCATGAATTGTTGTAAGTACAATAGCAAATAAAATATCCAATTCTTGACCCAAGTTAAGAAAATATATTTTAAGGTCTATGTTGGATCAAAAGAATTTTTTTTTTTTTTTTTTTTGAGGAACCAATAAAGAGTTAGATGAGTAGAAAGGGATTTATCATGAAGCTTGAGATATTTAATGGAGGGAATAGGAGAGGCCACTTCTTTAGCATGTGAAGAAAACCACTATATGCCTTGATAGAAAGAGACCTTTCATGGTAGAAATAACTTCTAACTCAAAAAATACAATTCAAAGCACCGACATCTTGCATTGATAATTGATTAACTAAAGCAATGAATAATTCCGGAACAAATATATTTTGAAATTCTAAAAGGAAGATGACCTGAACTCGAGGTGATTCGGACACTCGTAGTTATAAAAAATGATACTAGGAAATACTTCCATAAAATGAAAGATCGTAAGGAAAATATCGATGGCCGTTACGATGGGTGATGTCAATCCATCACAAAATTTTTTTTTAATACAAGATAAACTATCATATGAGATAAACAAATAATAAGAATAAGATAGGATGATGAAAAAATAGAAAAAATAGAAAAAATTAATTATTCATTATATTTAATCACGCTGAGCACAGAAAGCTGCTCAACGTTTTAAAGATAGTGACATAAGTAATAAAAACAGAATACAGAAAAATTTATCAGTGCTTAATTCTAAAAAACCTAAATTAAACCAAATGTTATCTCCCTAAAAAGCATCTCTTTAAAAGCATCTCTTTTATAGCATAAGATATCATTATGATTAATTATCTTATTAAAATATATATTTTAAAATCAAGAAACTACTTACATATAAATTAATTGTACCCACTTCCTAATCATTAACAACAATCTCATATCTATTTCATTTACTATTTACATTGACCTCTTCCTTAATTCAAACACATTTGATTAATTTACAAAGGTAAATGAAATTTATCCCTTTCTTCATATGCTATTTAAAACCAAGTTTATTATTTTAAATTGTTAATATAAAATTAAAATTTACTTATTTTCCTTTAATTTTTATTATTTCAAAATTAAAATATGTTGGGCAAATGAAACTATAGAGTATAGACCACTTGAACAGAGTAGTGGGCCCATGCTATAGAGGCTTTAGGACATAGATAATAGGACACCTATTGAAAAGGAGAAATTCCAAAAGTAGAACGACCTTTGAAAAGGTACTCTAGAAAATACCATCATTTTTTATTTTTACATATTAGAGGCATTTTGTACAAAGGGTGACATGTTCAAGATTAGTCTTCAAGAGTCAACTCTTCAATCAACGATCAGCTCACCTTGAATTTGGTTCTCTATTAAGCCAAGCCTTAAAAAAAAGGTATTAAGCAGTGTTAACTGTTAAGTTTAAGTCCTTGGATCTTCACTATTCACTATTCACGTGATATAGAACATCATGCAACTGGTCTATTTAGTCCAATATTCTTATTAGCACACTTCTGATCAATGATTAAGTTCTAATATAATTTATAATGATCTAATTTTTCACCTATATTATAAATATACACACATAACTTTTCATCTATCTATCCTGATTTTACTCTCTAAATAACTAAAAAGTCTTATTAATACAAGCTCAAAATTCTTTATATGTACTTTCATCTTTAACTTAATGCATGCGAGATAATTCACACTTTTAATCCAATTTCTCTAAATAATACATCATGTATATTTTATCTGTATACAAACAGTATTTCGAAGGACACATAATTAAGAATTATAATTAAGAATAGGTCTTGTGATGCAGTGGGTTCGAGTTAGCGAGGCAGGTCAGTCGTTAACGTTGAGTTGAACTTCATTCGGTCGAGAGAACTACTTTCGAGAGCTCGAGTTTTGACGAGTTTGATCGGTCGAGTCAGGTTAATTTCCCTTGAGTTAATGCCGTTTCGTTAAGCGCGCTGGTATTATATATCACGACTTTAGGAGAATCGATGTATGGATATATATATATATATATTTATCACGTTTATAATACTAACTTATTAATATAATTTATAGAATAATATCCTATTCTCTTACATCTTTCTTTAAGAAAATTAATTATTTTTAAAATAAATATATTTATAACTAAATAAATAATAAAAATACATGATTGTTTACCAGAATAATAAAAAATAGAGATATATTATTTATGTCATCCTATAAGTAGAGATATAAAATTAAAAAAAACTTTTAAAATTTTATATACGAAAATATTGAGTTTACCAGCGGCTTTTTCGAGTCGAGTTACGAGTTCTTTCGGCGACGAGTTAACGTTTCGAGTCGACTCGCGCGGTCAGTTTTGGCCAGAGTTTTGATCGAGGTTGAGTTCGAATAGGCTCGTGATTGTGCCGTCTTCATTCGCGTTTTTCAATTAAGAATAGGAATTAGTGTCGATGTATGGAAGTCGTATGCCCACTATATGGGCGTAGAGATAACAGTGTGGGGCAGAGGAGAAAAGAAGAAATGGAAATGGTCCCATTGGGATTATAGAGGGTTCCAAAATTCCACGTACTACTACTCAACTCTTACTCAAGAAAGAAAACTTAAATAGAAAAGTAGGTTATAGGTGGCCAATTTCAAAATAATATGACTTTAAAAATAAAGTTTTTTTTATAGTCCAATAATAATATATCAATTTAAAAAAATATTATAGGATAATAGATTATGTTAGCAATATATCACTTTCAAAAAATATTATAGGATAATAGATTATGTGCTGATTGTTTTTCTTTAACAAATATATCTTTTTGTACATCTATCTCATATTCACTATGATTGTATCTTGACTTCCCTAATATCGTTTTTAAAGCTCACTAATATTGTATCTCAGGTTTACTCAAATCATAACTTAAATTCACTAAGATCGTATCTCGACTTTACTAAAATTATACCTTAGATTCACTAAGATCATACCTCATATTCACTAAGGTTGTCCATAATAGTAATTCAAAAATTGAATAACAAAATATGAAAAATAAATAAAAAAATTGTATACACATTTATTCTCTACTGAATCATACAAAATAAATATTGATATATAACCTATAAGATGGTTCCCTAATTCAATGAGATATATAACAGAAAACTCTTAATCACCATAATCAAACGAAATTTGGATAAAACCCAACATAAAACTTCTTATAGCTTTCCTTCTACATAGGCTAACTAGATCTAGAGGTGCTAATGAGGCAGGAACTGATTAAGCGATGCTAGGACTCGACCTTTCGGTCAAACTCGACTCACGTATGGTTCATTTGGAAATGTTAGCGAGTCGAGTCGACGACTTCGTAGCTTCGACTCGAAAGCTCGCGGCTTCGAATATTTTTATATCTACTGCCTCTACTTTGGGGGGATGACATAATAATATATCTCTATTTTTTTATTCTTAAACAATCCTTACATTTTTATTATTTATTTAGTTATAAATATATTTATTTTAAAAATAATTAATTTTCTTTAAAAAAGAAAGATGTAAAGAGAATAGGATATTCTATAAATTATATTAATAAGTTAGTATTATATATATATATATATATATATATATATATATATATATATATATATATATATATATATATATATATTCCATACAGGAATTTTAGAGCTACTCGGGCAGGCTCGATCAAAACTCAGACTCGAAGTAAGTTTCGGCTAAATATTCTTATTTCATTCGAGTTTCAGTTGAGCTTCGAAGCTCGACTTCGCGTCATTGCTTACAAGTTTAGATCGATGATAACCGCGTGAGGTTGTCAAGCGAAATCTTAGAAATGGTTTCGCATCCTGTTGTCAAGCGAATCGAAGAATGATGGCTTTTCGTTTCTGAAATTTCCATTCTCGAGCTTTTATAACACCTTGGAACACTAAGTTCTTTTCCTCACTCAATCCGTATTTCAAATGCAATTATAGCTTAGGGTTTAAAGAGAATAACAAATAGGGGTGTAGAGAGGAGGACGAAGAGGGCTTAGGGATATGATATATTTTACATTTTTTTTGTTTTGTTTTTTGTTTTTTGTTTTTATCAATAGCTTAATTGGTATATAAGGTGGATGTATAAAAGGGTATTCTTTCTTCAAAGGAAAAACAATCAACACATAGGTATGATCCTAATAAAGTTAAGATACGATCTTAGTGAATTTGAGGTACGACATTAATGAACCTAAGATACGATATTAGTGAGCTTTAAGAATAATATTAGTGAAGTCAAAGTACGATCTTAATGAATTTTAGCTACGAGCTTAGTGAACATTCGATACATTATTAGTTAGGCTGAGATACGAGATGAATATACAAAATGATATCTTTATCAAAGAAAAAACAAATAACACATAATAAACTATCATATAATATTTTCTAAAATTGACATAATATTATTAGGTTATAAAAAACTTAATTCTTAAAATCATATTATTTTGAAATTAAGAGCCCATAAGAGCTTAACTCGTGATCGACCAAAAGCAGGGAGCCAAAACCGTTTTGGATCTTTAAGCGGAAAAATGGTGCTCCAATGATCGGCCCAAAAAGCGGGGCTAAATTTGGTTGCTGAGCGGTGATCGGTAAAATTGGCGAATGGCGATCAGTACTCATCGACGAACCGCGGCGAAACCCGATACACCCACCGATATTATAGCAGTTGGGGCCAGAAAATCGCACGTGAACTAGCGACTTTTGAACGAAAATCAAATATTCATGCGGCATGAAAATCACGGAGAATCCACGACCCCAGCGACCACCGTGAACCATTTTTGAACTCCAAGTTGAAACAAAAAATTCTATAAATATGAAACGAATGGAAACGATTTATATGCGGGAAATCGAGAAAAGACCGAAGAAGGGAAGAATTCGGGAGAATCGAACCCATTTGCGATAGCCGCGGCGTCGTCACGAATCACTTATCAGCGTCAATACCGCAGCTCAACGCCGGTCCCAGGTCGATCAACGGCGCGCGACCACTCAGATTAGCGGTGAGATCCGCGGGGACGCGGGACGTGGCTATCTTCCGGGAATCTCTTCCCGTCGGCGATCTCTTCTCCCCACGCTCGTTTTGGGTATTTGAAATGAAAAAATAAAAATCTTTAAATCATATTTTTGTAAATGCTAAAATGCGAATTAAAAATAAAATTTTACTTGATATGAATTAATTTATTTTATTAGCCTACAAATAATTTTATTAACTTCTAATTATTTTCAAAAAATAATATTATAAATAAAATAATATTAATAAATGAAAAAAACCATAAATCATATTTTTTGTGAATAATTTAAAATACAAATTTAAAATAAAATGTTTTACTTGATATGAATTAATTTATTTTATTAGCCTACAAATATTTTTCATTATTTTTTATAAGAAGTACACAAAATTTTAAAATTAATTAATATTTGTAACCCAAAAAAAGTTCACCTATTGAAATTATTAATTCAAAATATTTTTATTTATTTTTATTGAATTAATTAAATATTTATAGTAGTTTTATTTTGGTGAATCTTTATATTTATTTTAAATTTACAATTAAATATTTATTTATCTTTTAAATCGATTTATAGTGTGTGTAGTGATATAAATGAATGAAAGGTACGTGATGTAATTATTAAGGAAGAAAGGGTAAAATTGGAATAGATTTAGGATATATGTAGCTTTAGATGCTTCCGGCTGCTGGAGATGTTTAAGTTAAATACAAAAATAAGCTTTTAGAAGCCCAAAAAAAATGGCTTTAAATCTTTTTTTGCTAGCTAACGAATGTTCTAACCTACTTTTCCAAACTTAAATACCTAATCGATCAATGTCTCAATAATTTCCAGGAACCCCACCGACCAGTGTGACATTTATGATTTAGGGCGGTCTTTCCGAGGCTAATTTAGCTGTGCCTTCTTTCCTTGCGTCCTTCCCCAGCTCATGTACTACTATTGCATGAATTAAACATGATGCTTGAGTGCATTTGTACTAACGTTTTGAAGTCTTTAATTTTATTCCTTCGAATAATAAATGTATATAAACACATAATGAAATTTATTAAAAATCATAAAAGATAAAACCATATACAAGTTAATAACATAATGAATCGATTCAAAGTTTATATATTCGATATTATTATTATAACTCAAATACTTATAACTTAAGTTTTACGGTATAGTGACTATTATTATAATTAGAGGTATTGCCTCTATAAGAACATGTTTTATTAGTCTAAATGTTCATCCTTAAAATTAATGTAGCAAAACTGATAAAAAATAAAAATGTCGTATTAAGACAATATAGCAAGTATGTCCTTGTGAAGACGAAGAGCGAAATGTGAAAAAAAACAAATGAAAACTCAGATATGTGTCGAAGAACCACTTTATTGAGAAATAAAATTATAAAAAGATATGTAAAATGGTGATTTCAAGGCAAAAATGAAAAGAAAAAAAAAATTACCCCATAGCCGCCCCTCTCTCTTTTATCTCGTTCGTACTTGATTATTTATAAAGGAGGGATGATATTTTGTTTGTGTGACTAAAATCACTAGATGCCATTTTTTCTCTCTCAAATTTGAGTTTATTTTCCAATAAAATTGTTTTTTTCTATATCGATTTGGGTTTAACTTTATTTTTTATCTATTTTTCGTGTTTTTGTCATTGACCTATTATGACGTGTTTTATCGTTGACTTATTTGTAGACTTTGTTTTGTAAATGAAACATTACGGTGGAGTAATTATATTCTTGACAGGTTCGTTTAAATGGTTTCAGCGTTGGCGTTTTAGATAATGAAATTCAATATGACAAAGTCATTATATCAAATCATGTTTGTTAGTATGTTGTAGATCTAGATTTTTAGGTATTTCAAACATTGTTGGATTATCAAATGTGTAGGCTTTGAGCCAATCATTTTTTCTATCAACATGGATGATGCGTTATCCTCTAAAGTTTTTTAACACTCTTGCTTTTGTGTTAGTATCGATTGTATTACTAATCTGAATCAATAAATTAATCTTTTAAAAAAAAAAAATGGGGATTCTGATATATATTTAAAAATAACGTAGGGTTAGGGCGGCCTGGGGCTACGTGTAAGTGTTGGACCGCCGCACCAAGCTTAAAGTGAAGCCTATAATCCAACCCTTCTAGAAACATATTTGGATTAAGTTTTAACCCATCGGGTCGAACTATGTTTGCAATGAATCGTAAGCTTTAGGCTTTTTAGAGACGCCTAAGCAAATGATTCAAAAGAAAATATTATTTTGTAAATAAAATACCATAAATATTGTATTCCTTGGTCTTTTTTTCATAAATAAGTTTTCTTTAATGTATTTTTCTATTATATCTATTATTTTATTTTTATTAATTATTAAGTTTTTTTAAAGATAATTTTATTGATTCAAACTAATAATACATTAGATAAAAATGCATAATTAAATACGTTAAAAACTTTAAAAGATAACACAATAACCATATTAATAATATAATAAAAACACATGTTAACGAACTATGATGTGATTTATTGTCTTTGTTTCATTGAATAAATATATTATGTCGTCTGAATCTTTCACGGACTAGTAAACACTATATTAAAAGAAAAACCAATATTTATATCAAGACGATACAATCATATAAATAGATGTTGAATAACCTAAATAAAAAACAAATTTGTGTGAAAAAACTAATTTTTTTGAGAAATAAAATGATATAAAAAGATGTTGAAGATTGAATTCAGATAAATAATGACAAAAAAAAAAAAAAATCACCCTCAAATAGGGTTTTCTTGGAAAAAAACTTTTTTGTTTGAGACATCAAAATAACAATTATTAAGTATTGGTTATGTGTGGATTATAATAAGAATATGCTTCATTTATAACAAAGTCAAATACATTTCCTATTCAATCAACAAATTTAAAAATGGGTAATAAACATATTAGAGAGTGTTACACGTGGAAAAACCAAAAAAAAAAAACAGAAAAAGAAAAACTCGCCTTTAATATTTAATGAAGATATTTGGATCATCCGTGACGCTCCTTCAGTTTTTCTATAAATAAAAAATATATATATTTAATGAAGATTTAAATACAAGGCAGCGAACACAATTTCAAACTCACGTAATTTACAAATATGTCGTTAATGTCTCCAACTCCAAGGGCCCAGGCAGTGCTTCACTGGCCATTGGCATCTTCTATTTACAGTATAAAATAATCGCCCCATTCTTGCCCTTTATTTACAAAAAGCCCTACCAACTAATTTGACCTACTACTGCCCCCATTCCTACTTTAAATATGTCATTTATGGTGTTGTTTGAAAATATTTTTGGTTTTTTGAATTCAGTGTTTTCTGATCATTAAAATTACAATAACTATTATAAATATGATAAAAGATACTTCCATAAATTTATGGAGTATGGAATTTTTTTAATAAATTATAATCTATTTATTTGCTATTCAAAGACACTTGGTGCATTTATCACCAAGGAAACAATGAAAACGATTGATAAAAATGAGAAAGTCATTAGTTACACCAATAGGAAACCTTTCTTAGTGTTTTTTTTTTTAAATGTTTCGATTGATTAATCAAAACCATAATTTTTATATTTTATAAATCCAAACCAAAATTTGTATTAAATAAAAATCAAAGCAGAATTAATCAATTCTATTTATGGATCAAATTTATTTGGATTTTTTTCCCACCCCTACCATTAAGATGACATTTGTTTTTACTTAATTCTAAAGATACTTTTGTTCTTAATAGGATTAAGTATTTAGTAATATAAAAAAAGATTAAGTATTTAGCTGTTTATTTTTTTTTTAAAAAAAACTTTAAAATTATTATCTAGAATTTTGAATAAAAAATTTAAAAATTCATAAGATTTTATTTAAAAAGACAAAAAGCCAAATATTTTACCATTTTCTATTTAGCCACAAATTTTAAAAATTCAACAATAAATCATGAAAGGTACAAAAAAAAAAAAACTAAATAGTAAAAACAAATTGATTTCAGGAAAAAAAACAAACAAACTCCACCTAACTAATTAACCCTGACTCCCACCACCCCAACCGGGTTGAACCGTTGAAGTAAAAACCGAACGGATGAAGAAAATGAAAATGGATTTGATGGTGGGTAAAGTTAAACCTTAAACATATATATATATATATATATATATATATATATATATATATATATATATATATAAAAAGAGATTCACGTGGAAAATCCCATGAAAAATGAGAATGTGGGGAGTTGAAAATCTAAGACAGCTTTTTCCAGAAGATTGTGTTCGTACGAACTGTGAAGTGAAGTGAAATTCTTTTGGGGCATCTTCTTGCTCTTTTCTTATTTCTTATGGCGTGCAAACCAACCAAACCTAAACCCCGCCCCTATCACCACTACTAGTAAGAATCTTCATTAGCTGCTAATTTATTAATTAATTAATTACCTGCTTAATGACAAAATAGTCTAATCATATTTTTAAATTCTCTATCATTTTTTTTTATACTTCGGGTTTGGTAACTATAGGTCTCTATCAAGTGATTAAACTAATCAAATTCTCTTAAATCCCTTCCATTAACATATGGTCAAAAATGATAGAATCTTCCCAAGATAGGTGTTGTGATTCGTGCTGTAAATAATGATAAAACTAGAGAAAAAAAATGAGAATGAATAATATACAGATTTAGGTGGTTCGATTATGTGTTTATATCCACAAGAATAATAATTAAAACTTTCATTATCTCGTAATATGGTTACATAAAAGAGTATGTATAATAATTCTATATATAACAAAATCACTTAAAAACCCTTCGTCATGTCTGCCAGTAAATACGATTATGATTTAGTAGCATGTAGCCATAGTTTGAACATAATTTTGAAATCATGTATTATTTTATGAATTTTTTAAAAATTTATTTTGGGACAAATCTCAAGCTTTGTCACACATGCTAGCATTCTTGGAGAAGATATGATTTGACCAGATCCTATATATCATTTCCCTCATTGCATGACATTATATATATATGGCTAGCCACTCAAATACAATATTTCAAAGGCAATTATTTGGAAACTCCATGAGAAATGTTCTTTACTCATGGACGATTCATGCTGACAGCTAGCTGCCTTTCTTATTGGACATCTTTCTTAATCATTCAACCATTCCTCCATTATATACTGAAATATTTGATTAAGTAGCCTCAAATAATCCAACAGTTTGTAAACTCAACCCATTTCATGTTTTTTTCTTGAAAAATAATATTTTTTGAATCAAAATTATATTTATTGTCTTATATAGTATACTTTTATTAAATGACCTTTTAAAACCCTAATTTTTTAAATTTGACCATTTATCAATTTTTTACATAATTTTAACAAAATGTTTATCTTATTTTTTGTAAAAAATAACCCATTTTTAAGAAAATATAAATATATGAAATAGATAATAATATTATTATTTTTATATTAAAAATTTAAGAATATTTGATGTATTTTAACCAAATATTTATTTTAAATGTTTATATATGTATTTGATAAGAGATGATTAGTTTTAAAAAAGAACAACGAGTGTATTTTTATCGAATTGAAGTCAATATATATATATATATATAGAGTTTATGTGTGATATTTAGCCAAGAATAAAAGTAAGCTAATTACAGTAGGATATGAAAATAAGAAAGAATAAAAGAAAGAGTATAGCTTTATAATTACCAGCTATAAAGTGGATTAAGGGCGCCTATAGGAGAATTACATTTGCCTTCCACTTTGTACTTTTGGAATGGAAAATAAAGGAAAGCAATGTCTATATTAGTATTTGTCTTCACCATGATTATAATTTGGGTCGATATCTCGTGTTTATTATAAAAATCAAAATCTTAAGGAATAATTCAGATTAGTTTTACCATAGGTTTATTTTTCAATGATCACTAATTTGAATATTTATTAACTGTAGGTATCCTATGAAATCCGTCAAAATACTAATAATGAACACTCGCTATTATTAAAAAAATCTACATATCATATCATATAACTAAATCCAACTATTATAAATTTAATTATTAGATAGATAATGCAATTCATTTAACTTATTTAACAATTAAATTGAATTAAATCTTGTATATGCCTATACCAAGATGATTATATTTCAACACATTTACTTCAAAATAACCAAAAAATTTACTAATTTATCCAAGAGATAATGCAAGTTAATTCTAAGTTGACTGTATTCATTTATATTCAATCCAAAGCTGTAAAGAAGCATGTTGGATTTTGTGTCCTGTCAATCAATCATAACAAACTTTACTGCCTTAATTAACACAATACTTTGACTACTTTAAATATTTACTTCGATTTGAATACCTTTTAGGCTTTTAAAATAAAATAAAAATCAATAGATTGAAATTCTCGAAAAACTTTTTTTTAATAATCATGAATGTCATATATTGATTAATCCCATAAAACTCTAAAATAAGAATTGGATTAATCCCATAAAACCTTAAAATAGGAACTCGAATTGATAATCATGGGTTAAATCACAAGGCTTTAGATCAAAATTTTAAAAAAGCATTATATCTATATTTTTATTTGACATATTCGTATTTTTTAGTTTAAACTATTCTTTTACAACTATATTTTAAATTACTATTAACAATGTTTTTTAAAAGTATTATGAATTTTTCAAAAGCATTGTTACTTGTTAGCTTTTAATTTTATTCATGTAGTTACCATTTATATTTAAATAATGATGAAGTAAAATATATTAAACTTTTTTTTTTTTTGTTGTATGATAGATAGGGTTTCGTATGTCTAAGTATCCAATCATAATCCTACTTTCTTTTCAAAAAAAAAAAAAAAAATCAGAATCCTACTTTATATTTTTAGATTGATGAGAAATATCGTGCTTTTTAAAGCAATCTGATTCTGAATTTGGTTTCTTTAAAGAAAAATGAACGACACGTGTCGAAATTTGACTGAAGGGAGAGATAATCCCGAGATTCGTTCACCTACTGGTCAGACAGAACACACGTGTCGGCTAAAAAACTTCAACGCTGCGAGACACATTGAAACATTTCTTCATGGGTACTTCCGTCATTTCACTGTGTTGAACGGTTTCCCTCTTGCGTTATCCCACGCTCAGTGGCATTCCTTGTAATAATTAGCAAAGTCGAACCCAAATGGTTACAAGTCATCACTCACCTTTTTTTTCTTCACTTCTCTTGCTTTCTCTTTTTGTATCCGTTGAAAAGCGCTCTCTCTCTCTCTCTCTATGTGTCTCAGGCGCTTTGATGTCAAAAACCTTCCAATGCTGAACTTTTTTCAAAATCCTGAGACTTTAGAATTTTCCAATCTAACAAGCACTGTCTCAACGTCTCTCTGAGCCGTCGTTTTATCCGGAAATTTAGTTTTTGTTTCGCCGGAAACAATGGCGTCTTCCGGCTATGCTCCCAACGATTCCGTGTCTAACAAAATCACAGAGAAAACATCGGTTTTGGGGCTAAAGATGTATGTTGTAATCGCAGTAGTTGTCATAGTTGTGATCGCCGTTTCGCTTCTGATTTTTTTCCGTCTACGCTGTAAACGGAAGTCCAGGAAGCGGCAAGTGCTCAAGAAGCACGGTTCGGGCTTGATTCCTCTGGTTTCGAAGGAGATCGTGGAAATCAAAGGCGCGGATCGTGTGGAAGAGATTAAGATCGGTGAAATTGTGAAGGTGGAGAAGGAGGTTAAAAAGCTTGAAAGTGTGAGCTCGGAGAAGGAGGTCGGGGATGAGATCGACGGCCCGAAACGAAGTGAAGAAAGTGATTTGTCGCGTGAGAGTCGGACCGAAGCTTTGTCGGTGGTGACAGCGGAGCCGCAGAACATCGGCTGGGGACGGTGGTACAATTTAAGAGAACTGGAGATGGCGACAAATGGATTTGTGGAAGAAAATGTGATTGGAGAAGGAGGCTATGGTGTGGTTTATAGAGGAGTCTTGGCCGATGGCTCTGTGGTGGCTGTGAAGAATCTGCTGAACAATAAGTAAGAAGTTTAATCGAAATCGTTCTTGCTTTGCTGTATAAATTCTCATTATAATTCGATAGTTTGATTAAATTTTAGTCCTTCGTTTTGGTTGGTAATGGAGATGACGGAGCACGTTAGATCTGGACTGCATTGTTTTTGTGAGCAATTGATTTCGACTATTTCGTAAAGGAATTAAAAAAGTAAAAATGGTTGCTTTCTGCTTTATTCTTCTTGTTCATTATCATTACCTTGACTGGTTGTCTTTTCACTGTTTTACATTATCTTCCTTTAAAAGTTAAAACCGTTTCTATAGTGGCATTTATACATTTTTTTATTCTGAAAAGCTGTTTGATTTCTAGGAAGATGTATCATTTCTCTTCAGAGAGTGTGTTCATCTTGTGTACTCTTTTTGAGTAAGATGGTTACATCTCAGGCCTTCAAGTGTCAATATCTGGTTTGTGCAGTCCATTACCTCCAATGGATAGTGCCTTTGAAGAAAGTGACATGTGAATAGTAACGATATCTTATGTGCTTGGGATTGTAGCTCAATCATGGGTACAAGTTTAAACCTACATTTTCTTTATAGAACTAGAATGTTGGAATAGCATTGCAGTCATGTAAAGTGTACAAAAGTTAAGAGACACATTGGGAAGAGTAGATGGATTTTCCAATGAAAATTTGGTGAAGTTTGTGAGAATGTGCTTCAATATTGAATATGAGATTATGAGTGTCAAAATTGTCAATATCATGTGAAATATGAGAAAATGTAAAATTAGTGAATAACTCACCCAGTTTTGTGGGTAATGAAGAGTATTCTCATGGAAGGTTTCTGTGTAAGGAATGCCACCGGGTTTTTTTTAATTTATTTTTTATGTATATTCCGATTTGTTTCCAAATATTTGAAGAAGGGAAGCAGGTCAGTAAAGTTAAAAGCAAAGCCAGACCGGGAGTTTAGAGAATTTCCTCCATTAAGGAATTCTTGAGTTATGAACTTATAATAATTGGGAATTTGTATTTAGTTGGGGCAATTTTTTTAATTCAAGTCATATTTATTTTGTTAACCTTCTTTTGCCTAAAAGGTTTCTAGATGCAGATTTTTCATCTTATATTTGTTTTGTTTGTAGAGGGCAGGCACAGAGGGAGTTCAAGGTGGAAGTTGAAGCCATTGGAAAGTAAGACATAAAATTTGGTAGGCCTAGTTGGGTATTGTGCGGAGAGTCCCGAGAGTGAGCCTTAATAGCCCACCTAAGTTCTATGTCCAGATGCTTTAGGGGAATATGAGAATATGTACATCCTTGTCATTGCCTAATCCATCCATTACATTTCCACTGGATGAACAGGATGCTTGTTTATGAATATGTTGACAATGGCAATTTGGAGCAGTGGTTGCACGGTGATGTAGGGCCTGTCAGTCCTCTAACATGGGATATTCGGATGAGGATTGCTGTTGGAACTGCAAAAGGGTGTGATATTCTGCGATCTTTATATACATTTTATTTCTTAGGTCTTTATTTATCTTGTCTGAGCATGACCTTTCCTTTTATTTGCATCCTAATACTGCTTAAGAAATTGGCCTATGAGGATGATTGATAAAGCTTTCAGATTTTGGACATCAATCCTTGATTTTTCTTGGTTGTCATCTGAAAAACAGCTATAAAAATTTTAGTTTACCAAAGTAAGCATGTTAAATGCCAATAAAATAAAGCAATGCAGTGGTGAAATATCCCACTGGTTTTGAATGCATCTAACAAAGTGACCCTTTTTGGCTTTAGTATTGTAGGGATGGAGCCTCCACAATGAATTTACTTCTAGAAGTTTGTAAGAAAATAGGAAGCCACGTGAATCTTATCAACTATGGTTTCACTCTTTTTTCCTTTCTCCTTTTCCTTTTTTCTCTGGCTTCTACAGATTTTGAATGCATCTTATGGATAAAGTAAAAAAGAAGGATGAGATGTGGTCATTCTGCCATGTAGCAAATGTGGTCTTACAGTTCAAATATTCGTTTGTCTTTTTTCCTTGTCTAAAACTATACATCGAGTGGCTATAATTCTACAGATATATCTATGGTTTTATCAAAACTCAAGTTCTTCTCTGTTCTTTAAGCTTCTTGTACAATTAATCTCAAAAACTTCTATTTTCTAAATTTCATCTCTTTAGCTTGTTTTCTAGTTTATTTTAGCTTTTCATTCCTTAATATTTAGTTCCCTTTTTTTGTTTGTAGGCTAGCTTATTTGCATGAAGGGTTAGAACCCAAAGTTGTACACCGAGATGTAAAATCAGTAACATTCTTCTGGATAGAAAGTGGAACGCAAAGTATCCGAATTTTGGACTAGCCAAGCTCTTAGGATCTGAGGCAAGCTATGTCACTACACAGGTAATGGGAACGCTGGTGTGATCTTCCTTTGTCCCCTATAATATTTTTCAATAATTTGTTAGTTAGATTTAAACTTAGATGTCTCTTGTTTCTGTGTACACATGTATTATTAAGGCTATATGTCATCATTTTTCTGTAGATATGTCTCTCCTGAGTATGCAAGCACAGGTATGCTTAGTGAAGGGAGTGATGTCTATAGTTTTGGAGTCCTACTTATGGAGATAATCACTGGAAGAAGTCCGGTTGATTATTCTAGACCAGTTGGAGAGGTGAAAACAACCTTTTTCTTTTCTTTTTACAATGATTGTGTATCAATGTCATACACAACTAGCCTGTCATAACTCTATTCTCATTGTCTGGTTTTTAGATAGACTTAGTTGATTGGTTTAAAGGAATGGTAGCTAGTCGTCGTGAAGAGTTGGTGGGACCCTTTGATTGAAGTTCAGCCCTCCAAGAGCTTTAGGCGGGCATTGCTGGTTTGTCTTCGCTGTATAGTTTGGATGCTGTAAGCTGACCGAGATGGACCCAGATCGTGCATATGCTTGAGGCAGAAGAGTTTCCTTTCCGTGCTGTAAGCTCCCTTCCCTTATCACAATGTTCATAGTGTTCGTTTCAATGATTGTAATTGCACGACGAATCAGAGTGTATTTAGAATTTATCTGTTTATGCTACATTTATCTGTTTATGCTACATTAGTATAGCATCAAAGTTGTCCTGACTGGTTGTTTTCAGGGAAAATTTTACTTGTATTCTCCCTAACCTGTTGTTTCTTTTACCTGTGAGATGCAGGAACACCGGTGGCGAAACAGATCCTCTCCTTCTCGTGTTGCTGTGACTGATAAAATTGCTCCTCCAATGAAGCATGCTGAGAGTCATGGTGTGGAGAAATCGAAATGGAGATAGATGAGGATCATCCCTTTCTAGCCAAGTCACGGATGCTTCATAAGAAGAAGAAGAAGGTCAGATAGTTTTGTAGCAGTGTAAAAAATTTTCCATTCATTTAGAAAGAAGAAATTAAAGCAGTGGTTTTCATTTACAGCCTTGGGTGGCACATTTCATTTTCATCTTTAGTGTATATCTAGAACCTCTAATTTAAACGAGCCTCTTGTAAATAGTACATGTGTGCATAATATGTTCAATTTATCAGCCGATTGTTCTCGTCAGATCTCATTATTTGTTAATTAACGAATTAGGGATAGGAAATTCAAATTTGCAGCTTCCCTTTCGATGTCACCGACAGTTCTAAATACAATCTACACATCATCAGAGCTATTATCACTTTTCAGTTTGTTGCTGCAGCCTGACTTTTTATACTACTACGCTGTCCCCACAAGGTCAGCATATATATTTTTAGTCCCTCTTTTAGGCTTTTGTTTGAAACCGGACCGTAATAAATTAATTTTATAGTTAAACTTATTTTATCTTTTTTTTCTAGTATATAAGGATTAAGAAATTTAAAAATATGTAAAATTTTGATTATATTTTTTTTTTGAATATTTTTTATAATAAAATTAAACATGAGAAAATTATTTTTGTAGCTTATTTGGAACTTGAAAAATACTAGAGAAAAAAAAAATAAGGAAAATGATTTTCTCATGTTTAATTTTAAATAAAATATAATAACTTTTTTTATATATATTTTTAAAAAATTTCAATCCTTAATAAATAGATAAAATGAGTTTGAATAAACATATTAAGTTTAAACCTATTTTAGATTTTCCTTAAAATTTTCTTTTCTTCTTTTTTTTTTTTTTTTGTTTTTTTTTCTTTAATATTTTTCAGGGTTCAAAAGTAGCCTTAATATTTCTTTCTTTCCACTACTTAATGGGTTCCAAAAGAAGCCTTAGTTATTGCATCTTTCCTTCTCAGCAGCCATGATTTCACAGTCACACACACTCTTACCAGGCGTGCACTGGCTGTAGAAAGGCATTTGAGAGTGGGACTGTAGCGAGGCATTTTTCTTCGTTAGGTTACATGGCCTGATGGCCAGTTGTAGTGGAATCCTTTATCTTTCTGTTTATACAGAAGTCCTTTATTTTAGTATAGGAGGAGGGGGGGGCCCAATCCCCATGACCATGAGGAAAAAGCTAGCTTCTATAATATATTGTAGGAAATTCGGAAAATGTCTCAACAGAGTGATGTTAGGAGAACATAAGTTTTTAGCTGAACAGAGCAGAGCAGAGCAGAGCAAATAATAATGTAAAGTGTCCTTTATGGTTGACATGGATGTGGATTGGGTCCCCACTGCATATCGCATAATAGATGTATAATAGATGTTTGTCCTTCCTTGCCAGCTGATAAAGAAACCAAGATAGGTGTAGAGAGCATATTTCTGTTGAAAGGGGCTTGTCGTGGCTACCATAAAAGGGGATGCTTCCCCCTTGAAATAGACTGCTTGGAGTTGTAATTTCCTTCCTCCTTCGTTACTTAGCGTTTGGACCGACATCCCATCTTAGGTAAGTCCCCAGCAACACTGATTAGTTCACCAATTGTTTAGGGATGGCAAATGTTATTCATGAGTGCTGTTGCAAAATGTTGGTATGCTCTCTTAGATGCTTTTCGTTGTCCGATTTGGGAGGATTTGACTTAGGAGTTTATTATATAGTAGAAAGATTATCTCTTATTTGTAGATTGATTTGACTTAAGAGTTTATTATATAGTAGAAAAATTATCTATCATTCATAGATTTAGGCATGATTGGCGGAACACATTAAAATATTGTGCATATTTGGAGGAATTATTTTATCTTTTTGTTGTACAGGTTTTTTCGAGTTCTGGCCTTTAATGGGAGGAATGGGTATGGTTTTAATTTAATCGGGTTTTAGATAATGTTCTGTTGTATTAGACCAGAGAATGTGTCCGATATTGTTTAGTCTCCCCCTTCCTATCTCAAATATATTTAAAAAGTAAATTTATTTTATTTTCTAACATATGATAATAATAATAATTCTTTTAAAAAGAAACATATGATAATAATTATTAAAATATTTTTTATAAAATAATTTATTATGAATTACAACATTTCTTTATATGATATATTAATTTTAATGTAATAAAAAAAATTGGCATGTTCATAGACCTATACCATGAAAGTAGCGTTGGATATTGAAATTAATTTGTGGAGATAAATAAAATCATTTAGAACCAAAAAAAAAAAATTGTAATATTAAGGAAAACACCCATAATTTAAACCTGGTGTGTTTCCCACACGTCTCTATTATGCCATATATTATTCCTGTTTACCTTATGGCTTTATTTGAAATAATAATTTAAACCCCAATTTAAGAAAAAACTAAAGGACTTTTGATTGTAGTATTTTGTTCTTATCCGCTCCATTTGGAACCTGAAAACTATTAGGTAAAAATTTTTTTTTTTAGTAAAATGGCTCTCTTATTTGATTACACATAAAATGAGTTTGAAATTTGAATAGACATGTATAGTTAATTTATTAGGTTTAAACTTGTTTTTTTTTATTTTTTTCAATTTTTTTTATATTTTTTTTTGTATTTTATTTATTTTTAATATTTTTTAGGTTTCAAACAAAATAGAAATTCGAGCATGAGACCTTACCATCTCTTTTAGTCAGAACTCAAGGGTAATTACATTTTTAGTATTTGTTAATATTTTAATTCATTTTTTAATGACATATAATTCTTGCATGCCCCAAATCCACAAGACTTCCCATGAATGATCAAGACTCAAATCTTGGGGTACAACTCATTAGCTTTGACCAATTAAGTTATTATTTTAATATAAATAACAAATGTTTATTTTTGTTATAATTATTCATCATACATGCTTTTCTAGTGCTACTTTCTTAAATTATGGGTTTAGAAATGTTTTTAGAAATACCGATTAAAAAAATCATTTTTTAAGAATATTACTAAAATATAGTTTTCTTATATTTTCTAAAACAACAATTCAATTAAAGTATTCTCAGCAAATTATAATATCAAAATAACATACGTATATGATACCATATTTCTAACAAATTTTCAATGTTTTGTAATCATTTCCTATAATTAGTTCTTGTAGAATAAAATAAGTACAAACAATTTAAAATAATTAATTTGTCTTCTTGAGAAAATAATCAATTCTTGCAACAGGTTCCCAAAATCTGTTTTCAGATAAGATGTTTTTACTTTCACACTAGGGTTGCATTGTTATTGTTTTAAATTTTAAAAACAAAGACAATAAAAAAAATAATAAAAATAAGAATAATACATTTAAGTTTATAGGGTTTGTACTGATATGAAAATTTATGGAACACATAAAATATTAAATCAGGAGAAAAGAATAATTTTCAAATAATACAAAAAATGTTTTTATATTTAAAAATTGTATTCGATAACAGTTTTAAATGCAATAAATGTATCCATAATTTTATTTTAAAATTAATTTCCAAACAAACTCTATATTTTCCTTTTATGAATTATTATTTACTTTCTAAATTCCCTTTTATTGTCACGTGGGATATGATAAGCATTCTTTATCGTCTTCCCCAGATATTGGCTCAATTTATTCTGTACAATTTTGAAGATAAAGTTTTATGCTTTGTGTTTAATCCGCTGTCGTCGTAGTCGTTATTACTTATAATAATAATAATAATAATAATAATGATTATTATTATTATTTAAGGCATGTTTTGCCTATTTTTTTAAATACTTATTTTTAACAAAATTGTTCTCGCCATAAGGAATTCAAAACGAAAATTTCCCATTTTTTGATTTTTAAACAAGAGTGTTTGACCAATTATTTTGAAATAGTTTTTAAAAACAAAAAGCAATCTTCAATTGACTTTATTTTTTAAAATGATTTTATATAAAATCACATTCAAGCTAAATTTTATTATAAGCAAAGAAATTTTAAATTATATAATTCTATCTAAATTAACGATGAATGATTATTTGAATGTAAACAATTTTTACTGCAATGAGAATGATAACCACTATAAAATGAAAAATTATTTTAATATTCATTTTTAATGAAAGTTAAATAAGTAATTGAAATATTTATTGATATGAAAAATAAAAAATAAAATTTATACTCTATGAAAAGTTAAATAAGTAATTCATGCTGATATTTTCTAATGAAATCAATTATTTAATTGAATAATTAAATGAAATTGATAGACTTTTTTTGTTTTGTTTATTATAAGTTATTTATCATATACCGTGATTTACACGTGTCATGCTCCAGAGCTTTTTACTTATGTTATGAGAAAGCACATGTTGTCTATTTAATTAAAATTTATATAGATTAGTTATTTTAAATTAAATTTAAAATAAAAAGAAACAAGATGCCAACCCCTTTAATAGCCTAAACTTATAAAATAAATTATATATATATATATATATATATATATATATATATATATATATATATATATACTTTGTATTATTATTTTAATACTCTATTTTAAAGACTTTCGATACCAATCATTTTTCACTTAAACCAGATATTATATATAAAAGAAGTTATGACAATAAAAACTATTAAATTACACGTATTAGATGAGAACTTTATGGATCTAAGTTACCTTTTGTAAAAATTTTCCAAAAGTTTATATCCAAACATGTTTTTGCTACAATTTTTATAAGTGTTGATTTATTTGAGGTGGTTTTGGTTTGAGAAAATTTAAGGAAAATGTGAGAAAAAAAAAGGGAGAAGTAAAAGCATAGAAGAAAAGAAAAATAAAGGAACAAGTTTTAGAGTTAATAATTATTTTGATATGTTTCCTCATATTCAATTGATATATTTTATTTAATCATAAAAATTATAGAATTTAAATATTTATAATGTCTTTGAAGAATGATTCTTGTTGTAAAAGGATATGATGGACAAAGGGAGTTTATCCTTGTAAACACAAAAATACTATAATATGAAAATTTTAGATCGGAATAGTATTTGTGGGAAAAAAAATGACGAATTTAGTTTTTCAATCAAACTTGTAAGAACAAATTTCGTTCGATGCGATCTCGGGGCGTCGGTATATAATATGAGCAAATAAAAGGCGATCCGACAACGGTGTCTTGGTAGCCTCTCGATGATTAAGTCGTGATAAAGAGAAAGAAGAAGATCGAGATAGTTGGAATTACGTCGCGCACGTGGTGATCTTCTAATTTATAGGGTTGGTCCCACGAATATCAGTTAACATTTTAGTAATAATATATGTTTTTAAGCACATTAAATATTATCATTTTATGGGATAGATATGTTTTTAACTATCGATGATTGATAACTGAAATAAATGATTTAGAAATTAGGAAATTCGGGGATAAATACTTCTCACTGCGTATTTTCATGGAATTTACCATTATGCGATGAGATGGTGGTGGGGGTCTCGGGACTGGCAGGTTATAGGGCTGCCTTAGGTCGGTGGGTTCCGTGTGGTTTTAATACGATTAGGCGCGCGGACCCGGCTTCATGAAGCGAGACGGGCAATGGGCTGAGGCGGCGTGGGCTGATAAGCGGTGGGTGCGGAGCCTAAAATAGCGGGTATCAGCCAGCCCAATCGTAGTGTGTTTGGCGAATATCGTTGTTCTTGATAGCGTTTTTGTTCAAAAGTTAGATGTAGAGTCGCAATTACGGTTGAATTTGATTCAGTGTTACTGTAGGCGTTTGATTTTTAAATTTTTCAATTCTTCTTTGTTTTGATAGTGGCGTTTGGAGTCTTTTTATTTACCTTGTCTTCTTTTTCCATTATTCTCATTTTATTTTGAATTATTATAAGTCGATTATATTTATGTGGATAGCGGTATTTAATAATTTAATAATTCCAATTGTTGCTGTATATAATAACGACATTATATACTATTTTGGGCATTAATTTAGTTTTTAAACTAATTTTATAATTTTTTTTTTAAAATAAAGTATTTTTGTATAAAACTCATAATATGATATGTAAAATAATAGATAGATATAAAAAAAATATTTATGATATTTTATTTAAATTAAATAATATTTAATATTTCTTGTGTATATATATTTAGAGGGGAAAAAAAGAAATGTATGAAATTCACAATAAAAATTGAAATAATTTTTATAAAGAGATAATCAAAGGAAACCAGAAATGTACAAGCATTCCACACCGCCAAAACAGAAAAAGCCATTCACGTGACGCCACGTGTACCCGGGGATTGCTTTAAATAAACACGTCCTGCTTATCCCGACCCCGCCCGCGCAAAACACATCACTTTTCAATTTTATTTTATTTTTTTTTAATTTTTGGCCTTCGCCTTTCGGCAATTAGAAAAAAGGAAAGGAAGAAAAAAAAAAGGAACATTCTCCAGATGGATATATAAATAGTAATACGAAGCGGAACAACAAACACCAGATCTGCTCTATCTGAATTTCTAGAGAGTTTGGAAGAGATCTGAGAAGGCCATGGATGAGAAGCTCGTTCAGAGATTGGAGGCCGCGGTGACGCGCCTCGAGGCGGTTACCGTTGGATTCCGAGGAGGTGGTCCGACGGAGAGTGGCGCCGAGGCGGCGTCCGATCCGGCGATCGTGGCGTACGATGATCTGACGGCGGAGTTCGTCGGTAGGGTTTCGGCTGCTGCGGGGAAGATTGGAGGAAAGGTTTTGGAGGTGACGAAGATTCTGGAGGAGGCTTTCTCTGTTCAAGAGGAGCTGCTTGTGAAGGTCAAGCAGAGTCAGATTTGGTTACTTATTACCAGGATTTTTTGTTGGTTGAATGCAAAATGTGGGGAAATGGAGGAATTAGAGCATGAATATTTGATTTGTGTTTCAACCTTCTAAAGCGAGAATTGTTGGTAAATTTAGTGTAGTGGGCTTCCGTTGATTTGTGTTTCTAATTTATGGTACCAAACAATAGACAACACGATATTGAATATTTTATTCTATCATTTCCCTCTTTTTATTGGAAATTATCACTTTTAATCTAAATTTTTGAACTTAGAGTCTGCAACTGAGAATGTTTTCATTTGAAAGGGGTGCATTCGTGCCGGTATAGGCTCTTCTTTGATGCCTTCGTTTGCATTTTTTTTTTTAATTTATTTTTTGATGAATCTATATTGTTTTATGTATGTAAAGTCTGAAGTAATGCAATCGTCGATCATAAATTTTTTTTTGGGTGTAATTGTTACTGTCGACATCATGAATTTTTACAGGCTTAGGGTAAGTGGTATAGACTAGACTGTGATTCAGTGTGAGAGAGAGCTGGGTTTCTGATCATGATTCATGGTTCTTATTGTCTCTCATGTATGAAAGGATGGATGAGTCCTCATTGATTGCCTAGTTATCTAGATACATTAGATCCGGTCAGGTCTGCTGGAGCTTCATTTATTATTAGAGCTAAATTTGGCTCACTCTGTCCCATAAAAAAAAAAAAAAAAAAATTCTAAAAATGGTGGTAAGATGGCTGTCTCTGGCTCTTTCTCTCTGCCTGTTGAAATTATAATTTTAAAAATTTGTACTGTTCTTGTTGAGTTTATGTGATGTTTTAGATCAATGAGTTGATGAAATTGGGCTAAGACAAAGAAGTGATTATATGGGTATTACACATTTCATCTTTATTAATTTAATTTTTTCCTGATTTGCAGAAGCCTAACTTTGCTGGTTTGGCTGAATTTCTCAAGCCATTGAATGAAGTAATCATGAAAGCAAATTCATTGACAGAAGGGAGGCGATCTGATTTCTTCAACCACTTGAAAACTGCTGCTGACAGTCTTGGAGCTTTGGCTTGGATTGGATACACTGGGAAAGATTGCGGTGAAAGAAATGTTTGATTATTTGTAAAATCTGTAAGCAGGTGCCTGGTGTATGGTTGCTTATTATAATTTCTTTTTTTTTCCTAGGTATGAGCCTTCCTATTGCACATGTGGAAGAGAGTTGGCAAATGGCAGAATTCTACAACAACAAGGTGAACAGACACAAGTTTGATGTCATTTAACATTGAAACACAGTTCTATTTTATAAAAGGCAGACGAGATTAACAAATACGCTACATGAGGACAAACGTGATTTGAGGCTCAGACTTTGTTTAAATCCTGAGTACCTAATCTATTAACATGCCATATGAGTCTTGCATCACCAAGTTCTATAAGTACACTTCATTGATGGATAGTGATCCACGCCCGTACAAAAATATTCTTATTGATCCACTGTGAAAAGTAGAAGTGAAAACTTGCAGTATTCTAACCGCCCTTTTGATGCTTCCATATTACAATGGGTAATTTATCACGGACAAAGCTTATATACTTTCTTTGTGTATGGGATTTTTAACCTGGTATGCTGAGTATTGCTTCATGTTTTGCTATTTTGTTAGCACAGTTCACGTTATAGGACAAGTTGTATGCGCTGGGCTGTAATCTTTGTCCTTCACAGCAGACATCTAGCAATTTCAGGAATAAAATGATTTCAGTTTGTTGGTGCTGACCCTATGAATTGCAAAATTTAGATTCTTGTAGAGTACAAAACAAAAGACCCCAATCATGTGGAATGGGCCAAAGCTCTCAAAGAACTTTATGTGCCGGGTCTGAGAGATTATGTTAAGCGTTTCTATCCTTTGGGTCCAGTATGGAATCCTACTGGAAAAACAACTGTTTCTGCTCCACCAAAAGCTTCTGGACCAAGTGCTCCTGCTCCTCCACGTGCTCCACCTGCATCTCTCTTCAGTTCTGAACCTTCTCAAGCTTCATCTTCACGCCCAAAGGAAGGAATGGCAGCTGTTTTCCAAGAAATCAGTTCTGGGAAGCCTGTGACCAGGTGGCCTGCTATCTTGTTTTCATTTATGTTGGACATTTATAAGTCTATCCTCTTTCTTTCTAGGTCTGAAGAAGGTTACGGATGATATGAAGACAAAGAACCGTGCAGATAGAACTGGTGTTGTTGGTTCCAGTAAAAAAGAAAGCCGTGTCAGCTCCCCTTCTTTTTCTAAAGCAGGACCTCCAAAGTTAGAGCTTCAAATTGGTCGTAAGTAAGTAGACAATAGACATGATGCTTGTAAGATGTTTATTCTTGAAAGAGGCCTCTGATGCTGGCATTTGATTCTGCTCTCTCAATGTTTTCTTCTTTGGTAGGTGGGTGGTTGAGAACCAAATTGGAAAGAAGAATCTGGTTATTGATGATTGCGATGCAAAACAGTCTGTGTATATTTTTGGATGCAAGGATTCTGTGTTGAAGATTCAAGGTAATTTCTTGTTATCTTACGGTTAGTTATTTTTGTTTTATAAATTTATTTACATTTTAAATTGCCTGCCACAGATCACTGAGAATGTTTCCAGTAGGTTCCCGATTTGGATGGTTATGATGAGTTTTATCATTGATCTGCATTGTGCAGGGAAAGTTAACTGTCTGCGATTGACAAATGCTAAGATGGGAGTTGTATTCTCGGTCAGTAGGAAAATATGTGAAAACAGAAATTTATATTTATGGATGCCAAAAGATGGGTGTGGGCTCATTCATTATTTTGATTTTGAAAAACAGGATGTTGTGGCTGCTTGTGAGGTTGTAAGATTGCAATAAGCGTTGAGGTGCAATGTCAGGTATGCCTCATTTGATGTAAACATCTTTAATGTTCACCGCATTAAATACTTAGTTGGGTTTACCATATGACTAGTTAAAAACTCATTAGTCAGCATGCAGGGTTTCAACTCCAGTTCGGGTAATGGGTTTGGAGAGTTAGTTTGATCATTTTTTTAAATTATTGTTTAGTTTGGAAAATATAGTATGATTTACATTGAGTTTAACATTTTTTTGGGGGGTTTGGGTTTGGCTGGCACTCTTTACTATTATAGGGTTCAGCTCAACAATTTCAGTGGACAACACAGCAGGCTGTCAATTGTATTTGAGTAAAGATGCTTTGGGGGCTTCTATAACGACTGCCAAGTCAAGTGAGATTAATGTAATGGTACCGGGTGCTGATAGTGATGGTGACTGGGTATGTTTTAGACCTCCTTCTCTATTGGTATTTGCTGCACTTGATGGGTTTTCTTGATTTGTATTCCTTTTATATTTTAGTTCAGTCTAGGTTTGGTGACTGTTTGTTGATAAAATCACAAATTTACAGTAGAAATATTTCATGTGATCCACAAATCTATAATATATCTCTAAAATACTATACAACTAAAGCAACTATTTTGTGGAGATAAAACCACAGCAAACCCAAAAAAGTCTGTGTTATTAGATTCCCTCCCCAACAGCCAAATGTACAAAATATTGAAATTTGCCTCTAATAAATGAAATGAATTTTTTATGGATTCTTGGGTGAAAAATGTTTTTTTTTAAATGATTTTATCTTCAACCATGGATCTGATGGTGCTAGTTTTTATTGTTATTAATTTTATCTTTTAAACATGATGACACTGCTGCTCCATCTCATGTTGTGTTCTTATTGATGAACAATGTGGATATGCAAATTGTCTGATTTTCTGGGGAAAGATAAAAGCTATCTATTTCAATTTACCAAAGCTTCAACACAGACTTAAGATGTGGCACTTTGTAACAAAGCATAAGCCTTAGACACATGTCATACTGTTCTAATTTTCATCCAACTGGATGCACTCACACATCTTTTGGATATTGATGTATATTTTTGATGGGTAAAGAAAGGTATGTGTAAACTAATGACAGGAAAATGTACACACATGATGTACAAGGAATACTCAAAAAGGTCTCAAAATGAAATTGCACAAAAACCACCTTGACACCTTACAGGATCCGATCCAATTTACAAAACCAAACAAGGGCATCAAGCCTTCCTAATTTACATACTAATAATTAAGTTGTCTTTGCTGTAGTATAAGGGATCAAACTTTGAAACTTATAATAGATTCATTTTTAATCCGTTTCTTTAGTTTCATTTTTTGAATAATGGGTCTACATAAATTTACAATAATTTTCACCTAGAATTGAATGAGTTATGAGAAAGGCTTATGGTTGCATGTGGTTAAATCTCTGTTCTGGTATTTAGAACTTTGATGTCATTATTCTAAATTCTTATGTTTACATTTACTTGAGATTAAGAGGGAAAATGGTAGAAAAACAGGACCTAAGTCGCATTCAGTTTTTCTTGATGACAACAGTGTGCCCCAGTAAGTTTAGCTCTTATTTAAGTGCACTTATTGTAGTGGTTTGCTTTATTTTCAAGGCTAAATTACTAGAAATTTTCATAGTAATTTTATTACTTTGAATGAAAATTAAGTTTGAGTGTTTCATATCAAATGTTGAAAAAAAAAAAAATGAACATATGCATTTCTATAAATTAAATTTATTTATTTTAACAACGATTTGTCTATGAAAAATGATAAGTTAAAAAATGACAACGCTGAATGTGCTAGTGTGAAAGCAAGTTGCTTTTATTAGTAAGCACAAACATGACCTAAATCATAGTTCTATTTTCCTTCTTAAAATTTGACTTACTAAAATTTAAATGACACACGCCATTTGCATATTCTTTCTTTTCAAGAATTATGAATGCTTATTGATCCTCTTTTAGCTGAAGCAAGATGTATCTATCTACATTTTTATATCACCAAAAAAGAAAAGAAAAGAAGAGAGAAGATAAAGTTGAACGCATCTATTTAACCCCCTCATCTTATAAAGTAAGGGGAAAATCATCGTGGATTGGAATGCATATAACTAATATACGTCTTGGTGCATAAAAATTTATTTGCTCCTTTTTATTTCTGCATCATATAACATGTGTTTTGAGTCATACTAACATTGTATGGCATAAAACTAAAAACAAGGAAAAGATGGAACTTCGGTTTCTTAAGTGTTTATGTGATACAAATGGCTTTCCTTGTGTTATTTTGACAGGGGGAGCATGCATTGCCACAGCAATATATTCATATATTGAAGGATGGGCAGTTTGTAACAACCCCAGTTTCTCACTCTGGAGGGTGATTGAACAACTGTTCATCTGCTTTAACTGCTGCAGCAGCAGCAGCAGCTGAGTTTCCTACCTTTTTCTTCCATTTATTAGCTTGGAAGGTCAAGAGGTGGCTTTTATTTTTCATTTTCATTTTCCCCCGGAGCTTCGATTATAGTTGTGGCATGCAATCACGGTTTGCTGGTTGTGCTATTGTTTATTCTTTTGGGTTCATATACACAACTGTTGTAATTTTCTGCATGTTTTTGGGAGGAGTGTTTTTCTTGTGAGGTTTTTGATGATATTGCTCTCTATTGGGCTTGTGCCGGTGTTATTAACTTATGTAATGTCCTGTTTTTTTGATACAATTTTGTACCTTCTTTTCCCTTTTTGTGAGACAGCCCTCTCTGCTAGTTTGCCGGTCTGAAAGGCACTCTTGATACATAAACATAGGCAAAACCTCATGGGAATAGAAATGATGGGTAATTTAATAAAATGGAGAGAACAAGGCTCCTGAGCCTTCAGTCTTGAGCTTAAAAAAATTAAGGGATGATTAATTTCGTTCAAACCCCATTGTGTAAACGCATTACTCGCCGTTGTTGCTGTCAAATTTCCGTCAGTTAGTATTTTGATCATAAAATGAATTTTTTTACAGAATTAAGCCAAAGTCTTCGAAGTCCTAAGTGCCTCTTTTGTGACACCCCAATTCCCAGGCGTCGAAATTTTGAAATTTTTTTTTTTTTTTGGCTACTGATCAACTTTGTCGCGACAGAGAGCTGCTGCGATAGATTTCTCTATCGCGACGCTGTTGCGCTTGCCCTGTGCATACTCGGCAAGGTAAGACGGCCGCGCGTGTTGGTGTGCGTTCCCGCTGTGGTGTCCCCGCCGCGACACAAGGTCAGCGGCTAAGCATGTCGCGACAGAAAAGCCTATGTTGTGACCTAAGTCACCGGCCCAGCCCCAAATCCCGCCGCCACGACTCGCCACCCGCCGCGGATGTATGAGTTGCGCCGCAATGCATCGCGGATGTTCCTTTGCCTCGGCCACGCCCGCGGCACATGGTTGTGCGCCGGAGTCTCTGGGCCGCATCGCAGGTGTCATGCGATACCGGGCCGCGCTGTTGATGCGCCGCCTCGTCGCGACACTAGGACCAATGTGACATAAATAAATGGGCACAGCCCACTCTAACAACCTCCCGTCATTTTCGCTTCCTTTTCCTTTCCAAAACACTATGAATTCAATGTAAATTAGTCTCTTTGTTACAAAGACAACAGGAAGCCTGGAAAACTTGTCAAAACGTATTAATCAGATAAAAACAAGTTTAATTACAACTCTATGTTCTTTACACAATACAAAATCTGGGTTTTCTACCCAGATTTTTACTAAATACAAAACAAAGCCAAAACTGACCTTTCCTCCTTTGCTAAGGTCCCTGGATGAACGTCCCCCTCGCACCTTCGCACTGGAATCAAGCCTCACTGGCTGGGGATGAGTAACGCCCCAAGATTTAATTCTTCTACTACAAGTTACTCCCCAATTCTAAGCCGTTTAACAGAACGACAAACACATATATTCAAGTAAAATTACGTGATCTTCCTACTAATCGCCTACACGCTACGCTCTCGCTTCGAGCCCTCACCCACTTCCTCACATACATTCACACAGATGCGAAAACTCGTTTTCAAAACAAAGATATTCGCTTTAAAACCCACGGACAATTCGATATTGAAATTTTATTGGTCAACCATTTGATATAAATTAGTAATATAATTGATAAATAGTTTTGTGGACAACCTCCGATATAATTTAGCTTCGATATATTCGATAAATATTTAAGTCGACAACCCTCTAATATAATTTCTCCAAACTACTACGCACACCCAATACTCTACTTAGTTCCTTCAAGATATTTAAATACGAACGCTATTTTCATACAAATTCATTGCATTTATATCACGATGATATAATAACATAATCTACATACAACTAACATTGTTATTCATATTTTGTAATAACACACAAACAACACACACGTACTCAATAACTTAGGTCCTGGCCCCGGACCCGCCTAAAACAAATTCCAAATTTTCGCATTCAATTAAAATTTGTGGATTGGACCGCGACGACCGCTTCCTCGCCCCCAAACACCATACATGCCATTTGAATGCCTCTAAATCGAAAATAAACCATCATAGGCAACTCCTACCTCTCGAGTCATTTAAACTCTTTGTTTTCTTGGCTCTATCATAAATTTCTCGTCATGGTAGCGACTTTTCATCTGGCTTCGTCGAAACCGACGGCTCGATCGTTAAAATCTGCAGTGCCGTAACTTTCTCTCTACTTCTTCCTCTCTTTCTTTCTTTTTTTTTCCTCCTCTCCCATGCCACTGGTTTGGTCCAAAGACGGCCGTCGGTATCGGCCCTCTCGTCACGGGTCATCTCCCTATCGGCCTCTCGATTACCCTTATCTATTTATCCATCTACTGTGATTCCCATCAAATCATATATGACATATGTCCTGTATTGGCCTAATTTCTGCGCCTTGTTTGACTCGCTTTATTCGACATACGCTTCAAGATGCAATCACTCTACACGCGTCGTCATCTCAGACTACTCCTGACTAAAACGCTGAAATTTAACCCGTCTTAATTCACAAAATTCGACGTAGCATCCAGATTTCGCTTACGATTTCAACCCGCCAATCCGTTGCCATCATCTCGAGATTAAAAATTGGCATTTTAATCAAAATTACCGTTTTACCTTTTTTTAAAAAATTAAAATTTTTTCGGGTTTTACACCTGTGGCCACTGTCTCTCTCTTTTCTTCTGCCCAAATGCAGATAACACGAAAGCGACCTTCACTTTCCTCCCACAACAATACCCATTCATTGATCTATGGTTCTTATCTATCCAATTCTAACCAATTATCATAGCTTCTCTAGAGTGTTAATATCCGCCCCGCCCTGCCCTCCCTCTACGCACAACAATTACCTTTCACCATCACTCTTCCCCTCCCTTTTTTTATTTTAATTTTCTACCGTGGAATGGAATTGAGAAAAAGAAAAGGTCCCTATCCCAGCTATACGCCACTTTCAAGTTAAAAAAGAAAAGAAAGGGAGAAGGTACAGACTGGCTCTTGTGAGTGAAATTTCCCTTCTTTCACTACGTTTTTAGTGTAGCCATCATTCTGTCCCTTTTACATCAAATTCTACGACGCTATCTCTCATCCAATCCCAATTGAGGGGATCGAAGCCTGTTTAGACACGTTAAAAATAAAATTGACGCATCGACCGGCTTCAGTTTACTAAGCATATATTTTGATTTAACAGATGTGATTGTAAACACTCCCACAAATATATTTATTTATCAAAACCTATTAATTTCAAAACATCCTATACTCATTTTCACACAAGAATACTTAAATCTGAGAGGTTTTTTTATTTATTAAACCAGTTTTTATGGGTTAAACTTGAAACCCTATCATTTATATTTTTATTGAGAAACGATAAAATAATTAAAATTCAAGCTATTCATACTTGTGCCGCAAGCTAGAATGCGAAGAACTTATAATAAATACGAATATCTCCATTTCTTACACATATTTAAATGAGCACTTATCTTATATTAATTTCACACAAAAATATGAAATAGTAATTAAACTTCATGCCATATCCTTTTAGATTGGGCTCTCAAATCAGACGGAGGTGTATCATGTTTCTTCTTGATTTATTATTAAGGATGATAATCAAATCAAATGCCACGTGGCCAACACTTCTCACACCTCATCTCGCGAGTCCTCATCAATCCACACGACAAAAACTTCCACCCCTCCCCTCTCTATGCCCACTTCGCCTCACTTCTTTTCCAAGAATTTCCGCAAGGAACTTATCTATTTATTTATTTATTTTTAAATTTTACAGCAGCCTGCTTGGTAGGTTTCCCATAAGAAACAAGGACGGTATCGGCCCCACTCACCCGATAGTAAGGCATCATCCCGGTTGAATTTAGCTCACGGAAACAGAAACTGCTCGTACTGTTACACTCCTCTCTTCTCCCTCAATTCATTCTCCTTTGCTTTCTCATTCCCTCCTCTCCAACCTTCACCCACCCCGGCCATGCCTACTCTCTTCCACTCTTCCTTCTTCTTCTTCTTCTCTCTTCTCTTCCCTTCTCTTCATTTCGCCAGTAAGTTCAATTTCCTCCTTCTCCAGTCCCTTTCTGTTTGTTTCTCTCGAAAATTTCGCTTTCATTTTTTGGTTTTATTTCCTTTTTAATTTTTGGGTTTTGTTTTCTCTCTGTTTTGTTTTTAATTTTTTTAATTTTTTATTATGTGTTTGGAATTTTAGTTGGGTTTCAGTGGACTGGTGGAACTGGAGTTCATGATTGCTTTGGGTATGTAATGGGAGAAGCTGAACGTGTCTTGGTAATGAAGATAGCTTCCCTGATGATGTCGTTTCTGGCAGCTTACTCTGTATTAACTTTGCTGCTCTGTGTTGAAGAAATTTGTTTATCTTGCAGATTCTGAGTCATTCCTCGGCATCAACTATGGGGAAGTCGCCAACAACCTGCCTCCGCCGGAGTCGACGGCGAAGCTGCTCAAATCCACATCAATTGAGAAGGTCAGATTGTACGGCACCAATCCCGGAATCATCCAAGCTCTCGCCAACACCGGCATCGGGATCGTCATCGGCGCTCCCAACGGTGACATCCCCGCCCTCGCCGCCGATCCGAACTTCGCGACTCAGTGGGTGAACTCAAACGTCATCGCCTTCTACCCTGCGAGCAAAATTATCCTCATCACGGTCGGCAATGAGATTATGAGCTCCACCGACCAGAACCTAATGTCGCAGCTCTTGCCGGCGATGCAAAATGTTCAGAATGCCCTCAACGCGGCGTCGCTGGGAGGAAAAATCAAGGTCTCGACCGTTCACTCCATGGCCGTGTTGACTCAGTCTGACCCGCCATCCTCCGGCGCTTTCAATCCGGCGACTTCCGACGTAATGAAGGGGTTGTTGGAGTTCCAGAGAGACACCGGCTCGCCTTTCGCCATCAACCCATACCCTTTCTTCGCATACCAGAGCGATCCTAGGGCCCGAGACACTGCGTTCTGCCTGTTTCAACCCAACTCGGGACGAGTTGACTCGGGCACCAATATCAAGTACATGAACATGTTTGATGCCCAGGTCCGTGTTCTACAGCTTCTTCTCCAAGCTTGTCTCTCTCAACATTAAATAGTATTTTTCTATTAAATTTTTCCCAAGAAGCATTTAGATATAAGAAAAAGAAATTATTTGATTACTCCTAAAAAAAATTCTGACGCATGCCCTTTTTATTATTTACTTTCTTAAAATGAAGAAATGGAAAAATTGTATGGTGGTTGAGTTTGTTATTATTTATTTTTAGTATGTATATAATTTTTATGATCTACATGGAATGTTAGCTCCCATTGCTTTCTTGTACATTTATCATTTTAATATTTCTTGTGATCCAAATGCAGTGATTGGCTCCAAAACATGGCCATGAGAGGGTGATAGACAAGGGTCGAAATCCTTTTTTTCTCTTTACTATGACATAATGAATGTGTTCGATCTGTTATGGTCCCATTGACGTAAGACTTGATTTACTAGGATCAGCTCTAGGCTGGCATTCTTGTTCTTTTGCTTCCAGTCCTTTTGATCTCTTACCCATCATCAAATCTTGTTCCAAATATTTCTAGAGCCCATAGTTGAAGCTTTAGGGAAAGATTAAGATATATACCTACCACACTTTGAATCCGACCCTTAAAAAATAAATGATAAAATCTAAGATGTTGAGTAAGGGAATGCATAGAAGCTCTACTGGTTTAGAGTATAAAGAAATAAGATCAAGATACCGGGGCCAATAAGACCTAGTAATTGGTGGTCCGTTTTCCATTCGTATATGGAAAAAGTATATTTCGTCCTTATAATCGTACCCCCTAACTTTTATTTATTTATTTTCCTTCAATGCAATGGTTGAGGACTTGAAGCTCTTAAATCAAACTGATTTTTTAACTTACCATTGATCAAATAGTGAACAAATTGAGGCTTCCCATGATCTTCTTCCTATTTTTTATATCGCATGAATTTTATACGAGGAACTTGGTCATTGAAGAAGCTCTTGCCTCTTCCTTCTTTGTGAGAAGACTTGAGGAGTCTACTGCATACTCATTCATTAGTATAATCCATCTTCCTTACAAATGTCTAGGACATGTATTCTCTTGGCCTCGTAGTGGAAGGTCTGTTAGAATTGGATTCTGATGAATTTTTGGCATTAAATACGATTGCAATTTGATTGATCTCACATTTAAGCACATTTGATATGCATAGAAATCAAGTCATGAAAAGCATTCATGGCAGGCACACTAAGGCCAGTGCATCTCCTATCTCTGTGAGATTCTTTCTTTTTGTTGAAATGATGGAGCATCTGTGTGTTTTTTTTCTTATCATCATCTTGCTGCTTGTATTTCAAGTTGCCCCCTCCACAATTATGGATTAGTCTATTCAAGTTATTCATTATTCTTTGATTTGTAAATTCTATATGAACTTGGAAACTGAGACTCTTTAACAGCCTGAACATGGAAACCTCGTTGAATTTAAATAATTTGACTTTACAACTTGTTTATACTTGCAGGTTGACGCCGTGAGATCTGCTTAAATGCAATGGGATTCAAGGAAGTGGATTGTTGTTGCTGAGACAGGGTGGCCATACAGTGAGATACTACGTAGCTGGGGCCCAGCATTGAGAATGCCAAGGCCTACAATGGGAATTTGATTGCCCACCTTCGATCAATGGTTGGGACCCCCTTGATGCCTGGAAAATCCGTGGATACGTATATTTTTGCACTTTATGATGAGAATTTGAAACCAGGTCCTGGCTCGGAACGGGCATTTGGACTTTTCAAGCCTGATCTTTCCATGACATATGATGTCTCTCTTTCAAAGAGTAGTCAGGTGAGATTTGAATCACTCTCTCTTTAATAAAGCTATCGTGCTTTGTTTTTGATCAATCTCTTTTTTATGGTTATTGTCCTAATAAGGACAATTGAAGTTAGGTACACCTAATGCTTTTTAACCATCTAGCTTTTTTGGAACTGAGACTATTTTATTAAAATGAAACAGTTCTTCAGAATAGAAATCATTGTCCTCTTGAATAAGTTAAAAAGCATGACATAAATGGAATGGTCTTAAAATTGGCACAGTGGATGCTACGTGTTTTGTTTTAATCATATTATACTTCGATCCACTTTGGTGTTTGGGAACTTTTTATAATTTCTGAAGCTGCAAGAGATTCAATTTTTTTTGGCTTGTCAAAGAACAGTTTCTCTTCGACAATGTCATTGCTAGGAATGCTTCATTCACTTCAATTTTTTTCCATGACATATGATGTCTCTCTCTCAAAGAGCAGCCGGGTGAGATTTGAATCTATCTTTAATAAAGCTATTGTACTTTGTTTTTGATCAATCTCTTTTTTATAGTTATTGTCCTAATAAGGACAATTGAACTTAGGTATCTAGCTTTTTTGGAACTTAAACTATTTTATTAAAGTGAAACAGTTCTTCATAATAGTAATCATCATGCTCTTGATTAAGTTTAAAGCATGACATAAATGGAATGGTGGATGATTCGTGTTGTGTTTTAATCATATTATACTTCAATCCACTTTGGTGTTTGGGAACTTGTTATAAATTCTAAAACTGCAGAATACTAATTTTTGGCATGTCAAAAGAACAGTTTTCACAATGTCATTACTATCAATGTTACATTCAAAAGCATTATAATCTAAATGCATTCTTTTCCTTCCATTGTTTATATCACTTTGATGTAATATTATCATGCATTTGGTGATCCCTTTCTTTGTGCCTGCCTCCAGACTCCATCAACCCCAACAACTCCAGTGAATCCATCACCAAGCCCAAAAGCCAGTGCTGGTTGGTGTGTGCCAAAGGCTGGTGTTTCTGATGCTCAACTGCAGACAAATCTTGACTATGCTTGTGGCCAAGGCATCGACTGCTCTCCGATCCAACCGGGTGGCGCTTGTTTTGAACCAAACACAGTTGCATCACATGCTGCTTATGCCATGAACCTGCTCTATCAATCTGCTGGCAAGAATCCATGGAACTGTGATTTCACTCAGACAGCAATGCTCACATCCAGCAATCCAAGTAAATTCTCTTTCCACTTTACCACTAACCAAATTTGAATAAGAAAAAAATTGCTCTTGGGCAACACACTGCAATGTCCTGGTGGATTTTTGCCTGTTTGAAAAAAATAGTTTTGAAGTATAGCATTTCTAAACTATTTCCAAATTTATGGTTCTTCTTAACATTTCAATTATAATTTGTCTATTTTATGTTTGGTTGCTAGAAATTAGAAGGAAGATGCAAGGGAAAGTAAATAGAAAGGAAAAATAAAGGGAAAGAAAAAATGAAGGAAAATAAAAATAGAGTTAAACTCGACATATTATTTTTATTTACTACTTCAAACCCATTTTATTTATTGTAACTCATCAATATAAAGATTAAATAATTTAAAATTCCAAGTTTCTAAATAATTTTATATATATTTGATTTTCTTGAAAATTCTCTATTGGACAACCAAATATAAGAAAACCATTTTATTTATATATTTTCTATAACCGTGGATGCTCCTGCTAGCTTTACGCTACTTCAACTAATCCCACGGTCCGTTACTTACTAGATAAAACCTCTACGGTTCCGGCGACTCAACCGACGCACATAAACCCAAGGCTTACCAATCAGTTACCCAAAATCATTTTCTTTATAATTAATTTTCTATAATACTTGCTAGGAGCCAAACACAACCATATATTGTTTTGAATGGCTTTTGAGGTGTGTTTGGATGCAACTTCAGTAGGGCATAGGAGAAATAACTCTGCTCACCAGAAAAGGGGATTGGTTCCCTTAAAGCAACTACCAGCAAACACTAAACTTTCTTGGACGTGACTGAGATGGGTCTACTCCACTACATCAAGATGGATGGATATATAGACTTTTACTAAAGAGATGAGATGATGATATTCCCTTTATGGGTCCATTGTTCACATGATCATTTATAATTTAAAAGATTACAAGCTTTTCAAATTTGGTGCCTTTTTCTCTCTCTCTGAAGCAGTAGCTTAAACAGCAAGTGATGTTACTTTAATCTCATATCAACCAATTTCCTGTTGTAGGCTATAATGGTTGCACTTTCCCTGGTAGCTGAAAAAAGGAAGGGGAAAGTCATCTTATGGTCCAATAATAATCAAGAAGAATAAAGGGTCATTATATAGTTTGCAGCAATTGGTGGTTGTTCCCTATCGTTGGTTGTAAAGCTTTTTCTCTTTTTTACGTGAATGTAAACTGTAATTCTCCCTTTTTTCCTATTTTTCTTAAGGCCAAGGTAAGGAGCAATTATATGTTGAGAAGAACATTTGTGGAGGAAGGGAAATGATTCCTCTTATATATATATATTTCTAGAAGATCCTGGTTTGGCTTTATCCAAACAGTTGTTCTATTTC